>CM014983.1:1415259-1541441 GCA_004337975.1 Pyricularia sp. CBS 133598
AAAAAAAAAAAAAAAAGACGAAACGAAAAAAAACTCACCTGATATCAAGCAAATGCCTCCTCTCATCCCCTGACAAAAAGTTCTCAACGTATAGCACCAGCGGCTGCCGCGAAAAGACGTGCACGGCGAGCGAGTCCGGCCCGCACCGCAGCCCTTCGACCCCGACCCTGGTCCTGGTGCCGTTGACGACGTCCTCGAGGGCGTGCAGCGCCTCGGTGAGGTTCGGGCGGTGGTGGTGACGACTCCTCGGCGAGCCGTGCTGCGACGGCGACGTGGCCTGCTGCTGTCCGCCGAACCCGAGCAGGCGCGCCACGGGGTCGTAGGCGAACATGGCCGCCACGCACAGGGCGATTAGTTGTGGGAGGGAGAGCATTGCGAAAGAGAGAGAGAGAGAGAGGTGCAAAGGGTTGGGTGGGTTTTTTTTTGGTGGTTTTTTTTGGCTGTCTTTGCTTCCCCCCTTTTTTCTCTTGTGACGGGGTGGCAGCGCGAAGGTGAGAGATGTGCTGCTGCTTGACTTGTACCAAGATGGTTTGTGGGGAAAGGGCGGGCAGGTGGCCTGACTTTCTTGGGCTTGAGATTGAAGGGAACAAAGGGTCGAAAAATGGGAATCAGTTCTAGGTCGTGGTTGGCAACATTTGGGAAGATGTTGATCTAGAAATAGATCTTGACGGACCGTTTTGATGCTTTCAATTGCCCCTACAGTAAAGCAAACGCAATGTCAGCAAGCTTGCCTCGACGTACGTCAAGTCATGACCGTTGCAGTGGCAACAGGCGTGGTACGGTACGGTACGACAACTGCCCAGCCATCCACGTGACTGTCGTAATCATAAAAGAAACTCCATACTCTAAAACAATAATAAGGAATGTAAGATTTCAATACAAAATATAGATATATTGATGAAATTAACAAGAATCTAGAGGCGGGACTATATGACGTAGATAATAGTTGCGTTACACACGCTCCTCACAAACACACACCAGGTTTGTATACACCAAAGAGCAGAGATGGTCCGATGCGATACTATACAAGAAAAAAGCAACCCAACCAACATAAAATAGAACAAAAATAATTCCCTGCATTCGGCTTCCATATACTGCCGAACCGCCCCGTTAAATTGCCAGAAACGCCGTCGCTAAGAAGGGGTATCTTTGACACCTAAAAGCATCTAAAGGCAAAAAACCGACCCCACCAATCCACCTCTTTTTTTACTTTAACCCACCGCTCTTGATCTCGCATGCCTGTATACTCGAGTATCCAAGCAAGACCAAAAAAAAAAGAAAAAACCATCTTTCCCGCCCATTTCATCCCATAAAGTTCCAAGACACATCTAGTGATTGGTTTTCCGTCCCTACTCCAGAGACCTGCGGCTGATTCGACGATGCCGACTGCACAAACGCATCGATCTCTGCCGTGTTCCACATGTCGTCTGTCATAAATACCGTCTGCTCGTCGGCCAGACCGGAAGGCGGTGGGCCGCCAAACAGGCCCCCGCCGTCGCTGGCCACCGATGCTGTGCTGTAGGTGGCGGTGGCCGGCGTGTTGTCGGACGAGCCGCGGGAGTTGGTGAAGACGCCGGCCGGCGAGCTGCCTGAAGAATTGCTGTTTCGGTGCGGCAGCGCTGTTTGAAACGAAGAAAGCAGACCAGAAGTCCCTACTCCCAGTCCGGTCATCTGCTGTTGCTGCTGCTGCTGCTGCTGGGGGTAACCCGAGTTCATCGGGCCCGAATATTCCATCATTCCCGAGGAATCACTGGCGTATTGCCAGTTGTCATAGTACGAGTTGACTTGTTGCGCATCTTGGGCTGATCGTTGGCTGGTTGAGCCCTCCTTGCTCATACGTCTTCGTTTGCCGCGATTTCCATCGGCCTCCTGTCCACTTCTGGCTTCATCGACTTGCGACTCCATTCGAGATGGGTTTAACCCCGACCCTTGACACAGCCAGGAAACTGGCAGTTTCGACTTGCCAAACCCTCTCCTGTCGGATTGCCCCACCGGCTTACCGAGTGGCAGGTAGCCGGGGAGCGGCGATTGGACTTTGGCATGGTTCGCCAGTGAAGTCCGAGCCAGCAACGGTATGTTGTAGCCGATCTTTGTCAAATCGAGCCCTTCGATCGGTGGGACCCTGACAAGACCTGCAAGGTTGTAATGGTCCAGATCCGCAACGATCTGTCGCAGGAATGACTGTGTGATTGCGTGAACCCTGCCGATGGCTATCAAGCACTGTATGAGAAACTCCAAGGCGTCTAGATGGCTAGGCTTCATTTGGGTCTTCTTGGATGACTCTTTGCCATCCTTCTCCCGCTCGCTGGAGACATACATGTAAACCGAAGCCGCGCTGTAGAGGCTGAGCGCTACGAGCGGGTTCCTAAACGCCGACGCGCTGTCCACGTGGACTGCTTGCTTCACAATATTGACGATTTCATCAGCCGAGTTGATGACACGAACAGTGCTAGACTGCACGATCGTGTCGGGAAGCTCGTGGGCTTGTGCGCGATCGATAGCGCATTGGTGCAGACAGATGACGGAAGCATGCAGGTTGAGGTTCAGAAACACGGCAGCAGGTTTCCGGTAACTCTTGGGTAGCCGGAGTCCCTCTGGAAGAAACATGAAGGAACTGGAGAGCGTATTATCAATGTCCCTGTGGCGTTTCCAGAAGTCACCGTATTCGAGGTTTTCGGGACGATCGTCGGGACGAACCTGGCCGACGTGGGCCAGAATTTGGTTGAAAATGTAGCATATGCCGACTGATCCGGCAAACGTAGAATACGAGGCGCCAAGAAAGAGGTCTTTTAGCTTCACTGTTTCCTCTTCTTTGCCGCTGACGAATGCTTCGTGCGAGCTTGGTACGTTTGTTGCGATCTGTGCTTGGCTCCAGTCAGCGAGTGATACCCTTGAGGCATTTTTCAAGCCTGTAGCGCAGTCGGATAGAAATATAATCTACTTGCCTGGCTTGGTACGATCATACTCGGCCAGCCTGTCGAGACTGAGGCGTGACTGTCGATAATGAAAGCGCCCCAAAAGACTCTCCGTCTGCGTCCGGGTATCGTCAATAAATAAAAGAATACGTATACAGGAGTATGCATCAGATGAATACCTTTCTTCAAGCTCAACCCAGCTTTGTGGCGGAAGTATCGTGGGTGTGATCTTGTCCAAGTATCCCGGTTCATCAAGGCGATGTAGACCCATCATGTGGCAAAGCCTTATTCCCCTGGCGCAACTCATAGCAGCGCGGGTAAAGTGCATGGTTCGTGCCTCGTACGCAGCCACCAGCACCCAGGCTTGCGCATGGTGGACTGTGATGAAATGTTCACCCACGCCCTGCAAGGTTCAAGCAATCAGCCTCAAACGGTCTCACACGTGTGTATAGTACGACCTGTCTGGTCACTCTACCTTGAGCTCATCAGCCTCCAGATACTGCCGTGCCCTACGATAATAAGGGTCATGGAAAGCCGAGTATTTGTCCATTTGAAAGGCGGCCATGGCCCAGATGGCGTACTGAAGGGCCATGGGGGGACGCATGTGCGGCGCAGAATGGAATGCTTTGAGGTAGCGAGCCGGGTGGACGATAGGGATGAAGGTG
Organism: Pyricularia sp. CBS 133598; assembly: GCA_004337975.1. Taxonomy (NCBI): domain Eukaryota; kingdom Fungi; phylum Ascomycota; class Sordariomycetes; order Magnaporthales; family Pyriculariaceae; genus Pyricularia; species Pyricularia sp. CBS 133598. Next base: position 1,418,840 of record CM014983.1, read on the forward strand.
TGTTGCTGTTGAAAGAAGTGTGTGTGCCTGTGAGAGTATAAACAGTGAGTTGATGCTCTCAAATTTACTCCAGACCTTGAGGACTTACATCTCGTCAACAACGTTGAAAGGAGGGGGCACCTCGAACATGCCCAAACCCATGAGTTCTTGAGTATTGAAGTAGTCACCACTTGTTTGCTGGTTCAGGTTTTGACCAAAACCCCTGGCACAATCTCCAGACATGGATGGTATGGCACCGTCGTATGCAAACTCGGCATCTGCAGAACCATCGCCATCACCAGACCCAGACCCAGACCCAGACCCGGGGCTGACGTCGTCCAAGTTGACATCGCCAATGGTTTCATCGGACGGACTCTTGACACCACCCTGTCTTGGATTGGCGCCGGCGTCCTTGAGGAGATCCTCAACAAGTGCTTATCAAAGGGTTGGTGGATTAGCAGTTAGTGAAAACTGCCATCAGGAAAGGGAGAAGTAGAACAGGGACAGCATATATAGGGTACCTAATCGAGCCTCGAGCTCTTTGACATTTTTGCGCTTGTTCAACGGCTTCCTGCGGGACTCGGGGTAGACACATTCGATCTTGAGCCTCACGCAACGAACGCAGATGGGTAAATCACGTGAACACTTGAGCTTCCGACTGCGACAGCCCACTGGCATTGGAAGAAAACAAAGTTCATAATTAGCATCGGGGACAGGAGTCAGGGCTTTGCATATGGGTGGGTTGCTGGGAGGAGCACAGGGAGTCAAGATGAGAAAAGAAAGAGGAAGAGATGATCAAAAAGAGAATAGCCAAGACCGAGATAGTGCAAAAGGATTCAACCCTTTCTTTGGTGCATCCATCCGATCGGGCTCACGATGGGTGCGAAGTGCGAACAAAACATACCGCACGCCATTGGCTCCGAAGACTTGGCGGTCGAGGATGACATTGCCGAGCCGGATCCTGCCTCAGCTGCCTGCATCCGGGGTTCCGCATCGTCGTCGGCCATGATTACACACAAGACTATGCCCGGGTGCCACAAAGGCCCGGGTTTTGAACAGGGGCCCCGGGGTGTGGTGTGGTGTGGTTTTTCTTTCGACCGGACAATGGCCCCGATGAACACGGGGACCGGGGGGTTTGGGTTGGAAACGAAAAGGGTAAAGTAACTTTCAAGCCTGACCGGACGGCGGGTAAGGTATCCCAACCGGGATCGGAATGAATGGACAGACGCGGGCGACGTCAAGTCGAAGAAACTTGGGATTGAGGTCCGATCCACGTACGGGTCAAACTAGCGCTAGACTTAAGGTACCTGGGACGCGCAGGCAGCACATTTGTTTGATTGCTGCCTAGTAGGATTTTTTGGACAGATTAAACACACAAAAACTAGACTTAAAAAAAATTAACATTTGAAGACAAAAAAAACGAAATGATCAATTCCAAAAACACACACAAGGAAACAAATCAGAACAGAATACCTCCCCGGGTCGTCGCCGTAACTGTTTTACGGAGCCCCCGTAAAAGGATTCACCCATTATTAGGCTAGGACGCTATATTTGACAAGGTGAAAGTTCTACGCCGTTCTGGCGAGGGCCTTTTGGGTGCGTGGAGCATCGGACTTTGTAAGGCGGAGGGTCTTTGTTCCGATGACCGATGCCGAGTCCTCGATCTCGGCCGAGAATCGATGATGGCTCCATTATTTTGTCATGCGGAACATGGCGGTCGAAACCGGGGTTTTTTTTTGACAGCTGCGCGTTTTTTTCTCTCTCCAAGATCCTCCACTCCATCTCGGCAGCATGACGAGCATGTTCGGGTTCGGGTTCAGTGCCGGGGACGCGACAAGAAAGTGATTAAAGATCGGGCGGGGGGTCGTATTGTCCAATTGCCATGTGGTGTGGGCGGCCCTTGCCGTTTGATGGTGTGGTCTCTAGACAATAATACTTCGTACTTCGTAATTAACTGCCTCCCTCGTCGCGTCGTTGGTCGATAGTGGGAAATAATGACCACAGTGTACATACCGTTACAGTCAGTCCATTTTCTAGTGGGGTTTAGTTGGGTAGTTTATGGGTGCGGGGCACCGATTGTACCGGTATCACTATCGATTGATCGAATCTCTGGCCGCCTCCTTCCCCACAATATGGGGCAGTGCTCAACCAAGACCATCTCCAAGGTCGGCCTACAGTACACTATACCAACAATCAGATGTGGGATTAATTGTTAACTTGTCACCTGTAGAACCTCTTTCGTGTCTAGCCCTAATTTACGCCACCTAGGCACTAGACTATCTAGTTTTAGATCTAATAGTCTATCAATAATAACCGCCTACCTGCCATTGTGAGAAAAAAGTCAACTAATGGCACATTTATGCCTTATCCATTTATCCGGGCGAGTGGCTGGCCTTCTAGGCCACACCAACTCGCTCATTTCCGTGACAGATTGTTTCCTAGGGTAACTACCGTACCTACTTCGAGTGCCTTAGGTAGGTAATTACCTTATACAATAAAACTTACCGGTAATTAAAAGATCTGCGGTAAGCGCCACCGACCAATAACTTCACTCCCTGCCCCTCGGTGTATCTGACTGCTAATCTAATGCTAGTCCCGAGCAAGCCGTCGGCGTTGTTAAAACAATCAATAGTAGACACCCTATGATATGCATGCAGACCGTTCCCGCGCCGTGACACACGTCAGACGTTAATCTACAGAGGTTAATCTACAGTTGTAGACCTGCTTGCACGTGTCCAACTAGTCTAGATTCTTCGATCTGCGCTGGACAAAAACGACGGAATGCCCAGGCTTGCCAGGTTGGTATCTAGGCACCTGGAGTAGGGCACAAGGTATGTGATTTAGTCTCGGCCTAGTGCTAGTCTAAGACCTTTCTTTTTCTTTCTCGGAGCGGCTTTATATAATTTGACATGCAGTGTGTACTCCATACTCACTTGGGGTTTTAATTACCTCCTCACCGCTTTTCTCCCGAGCATTGACGTGTGCTGGCCTTGTCAATCACCACCCCCTCCAAGACGCCATTGACGTTTCCCGCAGCTCGAGTGACAGCGCCTAGCGGGACCCGGGGAGCTGGGGAAGAGATTCAGCTTGCAATGTGACCCAAATATTAGGTCGACACTTTTGGTGGAGCGCTGCTGGAGATCTGGCTATTTCTCATCTAGCTCGCGGCGCTTGCCACGATGACATGACAGGCAGGACAGTGCCCGATGACACCTCCCGACAGGGCAGACAAAGGACGCCGAAGACGTGGCGACTGCCAAGTTGCTAGTTTCCAAAAACCCGGGCCAACGGACACTTCAAAAACGCGAGGCTCTTCTCCTTACCGCCTTTATGTAGCTGGATCTTATCCAAGCAAGACTAAGGATCTAGAACGAGACACATCTCAATTCCTTCTTCTCACGTCAAGTCGAGACATGCCGCTGGCGCCAGGAGAAAAACGGCGAGGAAAAAATGGTCGTGTAAGACTTTGCACGCCTGGTGAGCTAGCGATATGTACTCCACGAGCAGCCTCGCCTGGGCTCCTGTTCAAACATTGCCCTGTTCAGCTGAGATGAGCCGTGATTTGACTACTCCATGCAGGGCTTTTTAGTCTAGCTGCCAGGCTGGCAAGGCAAGGCAAGTGTCTTATCTATCTTTAACAGCCCGACGGGTAAAATCTCTGAGTTACCAAGGCGCAATCACCAGAGCCATCGGGATAGGATCTATCCCAACACCAAGAGAGGCGGTCAGTTATGGGTCCGGCCATGCAGTCACACATCAGCAGGTGGACGGCGAACTTGATGGGGGGAAGCACAACTTGAGGCGCACAAGGTCGCCGTGGTCCACAATCTCGGCTCGAGTGATCCGAAAAGAGCCGAGGGTATCAAAAGGAGATGGAGGGAAAAGATAAACAAATGCAAAAGACGCTTGCCGTCGTGCAACAGCATTTTTGGGTAACACAGTGCTCGGATATGACTGACCAGCAGTACTTCTTATGAAGGGCACTTTTTGTGCATAATTGCCCAATTGTTCGTAGCTTGAGTGATGCATAGACCGGAAAGACGCTTGCGCGGATGTAACGAGGCACGATCGACTTGCCCTGATTCCCGACTGGAACTTCTTTTTGTGTTATTAGACAAGATTGTAGGACGACAGTCTGGGCGAATGAGGGAAAAAAGAAAGCCAGATTCGGGGGTTTCGGTATACGAAATCTGCGTCAGACCTATCAAGGCTGTGAGTGCGTGGGAATTATGTCACTGCTCATGATGTATCTACCGTACATACAAACCCACGCCGCACGCAAAAGGCAAAGGCAGCACAGGCATAGCGTTGCCATGAGGATTGTAGATGTGCAACATATCGCCAGACAAGCGGCAAGGGCGCCAAAAAAACGCGCGCCTACGTGATACTATCAAGGGGGGACTTTGGGGCTAGTTTTGCCGACCATGTAAAATTGAGATGAGATTATCTCCTCTTGGTTTTACTTAGCCAGCCACCATATATCATTCGGGATCATTGAAAATCAGCTACTATACGGGCTTTTGCCCAGTAAGACAGACACAACTACATACCGTAGTCGGGAAGGGCCGGGACTTCCAAAGAGTGCCACTTACACAAAGCTCCACTGCATCATCTTTCCTCCCTCTCCCTCCCTCCCCGTGATTTGCAAGCAACTGCTGCCGATCCCGTCCGTTCTGTGATTCCACAACGTAACATCTTGCATTCCCACCGGGCGGGGACCTAAAAAACGGCAGGGAGGCTGAGCAGCGCCGGGAATCGAATCGGCCGGACTTTTTTGGCACGCTAAGCCGGGGGGAAGGGGGGTTTGATGGTGGTGGCGGCGAGAAATGGGGGTCTAGGCTTTGTGGTGTTCAGATTTCTTTTTACACAGTGTATGTCTGGGCGACGATCAGAAAAAGTCGGAGGTCTTATATCATCTTTTCCGGTTGCAGTTAAACTACATTTACGTGGTAGCTTTCATCATTACTTTTTTTCTTCTTCCCACCCTTGGTACGGATATGCAATGGGTGTGGCTTACAGGCTCATAACGGGCGATCGACACGTCCAAGGTCGATCCGCCAGGGATGTATTGTGCAGAGGGGAAAGAAAGAAAGAAAGAAAGTATATACCCGCATTAATACCATGTATACCATCCCGGGGTTCGGTTGAAAAGAAATAGAAGAGAACTCGGAGGTTGGAGAGATGGATGGGATGAGGCCGGCCTAGGCCACCCTTTTGAGACGGCGGTTGTATCACAATATGATGGGGGGTACTCTATGGGTGAAGGCATTCCCTCCTTCCTCCCCCGTTTGTGATGTTGACTTTTTTGCCTTCCCGTTGATGTTTCGCTCCCATTTCCGAGCCATCATGGCCGGGGAGACGCTGCTTTTCATCTTGCCGAGCTTAACCGTCGGAGGGGGGGCGAAGTTTGGCTGATTTATGAGAGAAGAGGGTGTGGGCGTGTGAAAAAAAATGAAAAAAGAAAAGAAAAAAAACTCTCAAGTCCAATCAAGTTTTTGTGTCATCTTGTCAGTCAAAAGACCAGCAAACTGTTGCTATAATACTTCGTGTGGCATCCGTCTGAAGTAACGCGTGTCATGGGCGTTCTAGAGAAGCTTACTCGATCCCATGTCTTGTGTTGTACGTGGTACGTCGTATGTGTGTGCTTTTTCTCTTCCGTCTCTTCTCATTGGTTCAGCCCTCCATCCCTGGCACCACCGGGTCCCCCGAGTTAAAAGGAAATGGGGGGAAAAGATCAAAGATTACCTGGCATCGCAACCCTTGCTTTGTGATTGTGCTAAGTTCTATCATCCCCAGCAGGCTTTTTTTTTGTCTTTTTGTCTTTTCCTATTTTTTTGAGGGGGCGTACGTGGGCATTCGTGACAACGTCTTAGTGTTGACACCGAACCTTGCTCGAACAAACGGAAATGTGACGGGGTACTGCAATCTATACATACCAGGTTGGACTCGCCTAGGTACGCCGTATACTTTGTGAGATATGTTTACTGTGGTAAAAATGTGAAACGATCAAGGGGAGTACATTGGCAACCTTGACTTTTTCTACCTAGGTAGGTAATCTGCTAGTAGAGATATCACACACTGTAAGCTGACTAACTGTTAGTTGTATGATAGAACATCATGTACCTGCAGTATGTTGATTTGTAGGCCTGGTGTCTGACAGCACAGCGGGTCTATGGCTCGGTCTGGAAGTCACAGCCTTTTAAAAAGGTTTTGTTCTTTGGTCTCTTTCGTCGTCATTTCACTGTTTATACTTTCCTGTGGCAGGACGAAATGACGTACCCCAAGTTCCATATGGACCTTGATCAGGTGTACATGTTCTTTTGTGGAAAAATATCAACGAAAAAAGAGCCGATTATATAGAAAGCTGGCCGAAGTTGTGTTGTGGGAAAGGGAATCTGGGCTTACTTGGCAGTGAGTTCAAGTCATGTATAGCACCATAGCGTACATAGGTAGTCCAATAGATGAAGCATCGGTATGGTGTCATCATACTATCGCCTTGGCATCGACCGAAAAATGGCGCCCCCAAAAAAGCCAGCTAGTTCATGCATGCTGCCAGCTGCCGTGCGGCACAAACATTGGATCACTAGAAAGTCTCCAAACCTGCCTACGAAGCATGTTTGAATCTCGGACCCGAGTGAGTGCTACTGAAATTTCACCTCCGCAGAGATGCCGGAGGCGTAAAGAGAGAAGGAGAGCGAGGGAGACGAAGAGAAAAAAGACCCATGTCGCAATAACTCAACGCTTGCTCCTTTCTTCAGCTGTTCTTGTCCGTCATCCAATAAGCTTTTGCATGACAGCATTATAGACTGTGTCTGATATAAGGTATATATCGACAGACCATATAATTACCCCGTAAAAATAAAATAAGCGTGGGCGTACTGGCCGATAGCAAACAGTAAGTAGCATATGGATATATCCCGCCACAATATAAAAAACACCATCTAACCCATAAAGGATTACCGATGCCTGGGGAAACTACAGTTAAAAAAACCATTCCCCAATACTCGGCTCAAACAGCCTAACCGCATCTTCTGTACACCTCGAATTCCTACGCCACCATGCAATCAGTTCCACGTTGGGAAAGCGTGGAACTGACGGTGACAAACCCCCCCTGGTCAGAGTCAAGGATAGAGGAAGAGGGACAAGAAAAAAAAGAGGCACGGAATCCCGCACAAAAGCGCCACCTACGGGTGTTTGTGGCACGCTGAAACTCCCGTCATCAGGGCTGTTCACCGGGAATGGGAACAATGCAGGCTATCAAATTGAGATTGTGCGAACCGCCCTCTGTCGCACAGCCCACCCATGGCCCCGGGGTCTATCTCTCTCTGTTGCTTGCTTGCTTGCCTGCTTTGCTGGGAGGGCTGCCGGGGGGCCGGAAACGGGCTACTGCATGACATTGATTTGTGGAGGATAAGGAGGTCCAAGTTTGGGTACGTGCAAAAACCAAAAAAAAAAAAAAAAAAGAGCAAAGGGAGACAAAAAATATCCACGTATACTGAGCTGTGCATATGGTGGTCGCCTTCCGAACGAGGGGGGGAGCGGGAACTATAGTCCCCGATGTTTTGAGTTTCTTTGCTTGCTCTTGTTTGATTGATCGCTATGCCCTCGACGGGACTCGGCAGCGCTACTGGGCGTACTAGATAGGTGTGCTTTTCTGCTTCTACGACCCCAATTGACTGACTAAGTATTAGTTTCGGCCTAGAACTTGACCTGACCTGACATCCTTTTTTGTGACTTTACAGCCAACCACTAAAAGGTCACCCCCCATGTTATTGATTTGCACAGTGTCCGAGTGCTCTTTTTCATGGTTATGTTGTCTGGGGAGGCGCTTCTCTGCATGCTGCAGCCCGCCGAACAAAGCACCTGGGGGGTTTGCCCCAGATTGTGACGAGCAACGAGCAAACCGTGCAAACAAATGCTACTCAAGCAAAGCAAAAAAAGTAGCAGTTTAACAGGCAATTGATTTTCTGGGCATTGATCTGCCGTGAACCTTGTTGTCTTAGAGAGACACACACAAAGGCCAGAAAACAGCAGCAAGAAGCCAAATATAGTGGTTCGTTATCGGCCAAGGGTCCTCATTTGCGGGCTACGAGGTGCGGACGACCGGCCCTCAGGGCTGGTGTTCACCACGTAATGAATGGTAGTAGACCAGGGTGGGATCCAATATGATGGGTGTCAGGTTGACTCCTCCTTGCCAGTTGCTACAATCCCCGGCGATTGTCCAAAGGACCCTTGTCCCATACGAGATGGCAAGTTCCGTCGAGGCTGGGGTATCCCTCCCGTGAGGCAGATAGAATGAGAGGACAGACCTACAGGTGCCTTTTTGCCAGCCATCGTGATGGATGGGTGACATAAATTCCTCCAAGTTTTGACATCATACTGGGGTGGCGCGCACAGTTATGCATGTCGGCGCACCTTGTCAAGTCCCTCTCTCATCATCGTCGAGTCGAGCAATGACTTGGTAGACAGAGGACAGAAAGTGGCGTATGATTGTTGAACAAAAGAAAAAGAAAAAAAGTGAGGGTTTTGGTTTTGTTAATGTCGCAGATGAATCATGTCATTGCTGGAGCAAAAGCCCCCCAGTCGGAAGAAGAAAACTGCCGGCCGGATGAGCAAAACAAAAATGTACGAAGATGGAGATGAGGAAAAAAATGGGACGCCGAGGAAAGAAAAGAAAAACTCCCGGTCGATCGAAACACGTTGCCGAGAAACACAAGGGGGCTTTTTGACTTGTTGTAGCAAAAAAGAGTTTGTTTTGTGTCGTAGTATGCATACTTTATCTTTATTTTTTCGTTCCTCCTTAATGTCTTTTGCTTTGTTTTGTTCCTTTTAATACGGACCATGTAAGGTACTTCCCTCCTGGTTATGTACTGTAACCCTTTTCTCCCACCAGGGCAGGTCGTTTATTCCCTTGCACCCCCGGGCTTTCGTGATGCTGCCCTCTTTGACCAACCTGAGAAAATCCATAAGTGACCAAACCCCGCCCGCCGCCCATGGACCTGGGAACCCGATCTTTCCCAGATTGGTGGTCCGTGCAAAAAAGAAGGCCCCAGGACAAGACATCGGGGATCCATTACGAAGTGGGGGGTGGGCGTTCTTTTTCTACAATTGTCGCCCGCGCGACACAACAAAAAAACACCCGCAATAGATCATCGTGTCGGTCATTTGACTGAGAGGATACGCCCTCTTTCTTCCTGTTCAAAAAGAGCGACGTGCAGTGTCGTGTTTGGTGGGACAGATGGGGGCCGCTGAACAGAACAAATGACAACTTTTTTTTCGGTCCTATTTTACTGATTCGAATCAAACTCGCAAATTATTACTACTCGCGGGGTAAAGTCACCGGGAATGTTTTGTCGAGTAAGTCGGAGGGTTGTTGGTTCCTATGTGTGTCAGATCTTCGGTGTTCCTTGGTCTACGCTATCTGTCTGCCTTGGCTCAACTTACACAGCTACGGTATATGTTATAGGTAAGGATTTTCTGGTCTTGCCGGCCATCAACGACAAAGTGGGCTCGTACTTTTTTATTTTTTCGTATCGACTCGAGAGCTGCGCTTCCATCTGAACCTTAGTCCCCCTTTTTTTTCTCTCTCGACATGCTCACCATGTGCCATGTCAGCGACGTCGTCTCTTTCCCTTTCCCTCTCAAATCTTGATTTGTCCTTGAGTCCTTTTACTCTCGGACCATCCCTTCAGGCCAGGCACTTTCATCACGTTCCCTGTCTCGGCCAAAGTCTAAACAAACAAATCGCATGTCATTTCTTTGGTCTACCTGACAAGTGATTTGAACTACACACGTATCTGTAAACATGGAATTGGCCCCTTGTTAATGTCTCAGTTGTTGGTCCACGATCCCGAGAAACAAGGGTCCTGTAAAGGGCTTCATGTCGAATAGAAACATATTGACTACTTTGTCCTACGGGCAAAGAGAGAGACAAAAAAAAAAGCCCACACCCACACCCTCTTGACCATTCACCGCCTTTGAAATTCCAAGCTTCTCTTTTTCGTTGTGACCATTCCCTATCACGTTTTGGGGGGAACCGTTGAACCGCCGTTAAAAACTAGTGTCAATGCAATGACAAGTTGATGCCGCCACCCCCTCCCATACTAGTTCTAGTTCTAGACTAAAATAAAGAGAAGTACAAAGGGAACAAGGGAAACAACAAACCAGAAAGAAAGAAAAAAACGCTAACGCAGCCTCTTAGTCGTCGTGTCTATGATTCAACTCCTCGGTCATATCCGTTTTGCTGCATACCGCTCTCCATCCAAGTACCACATCTGACCTAGTATAACCAGCCAGAAAAAGAAAATACAAGAAAGAAAAAATATGGCGCCTCACGGACGGGCCCGTGATCGACCCGAAGCCCTGGGACTTAGACTCCTGTGTCTGTAGGCAAGCTGCGTTGTTAGTGTACTCATGGCTGCGTTTTCCCACCTTTGCACACGAGATCCCTTTCTTTTCGGGGGTTACTGGAGGGTCCAACGCATATCATCTCTCGGAAGTAGCTTATTTTGGAAATGTTCTTTTTCTCATTTGTCTTCTCCCCCGCGTCTGACCGAGCATCGCTATTCGATTGCAAGGGATGTGGGCGGGAGAGACTACCTAAAGTGTTTTCCTCCTTCTAGACCAGTTCCAGTTCCTTCATGCCCGCTGAATGCTTCGCGCCCTGTTGGCCTATTCCCGATAAGAAAAAGTCCTTGTTTTTTTCTTCCGTGCCGCTGTGTTTCTCTCTCTCTTGCAGGTAGTTAAAAAAAACTCCATGTGCCAGGTGTCTAAAAATTTGTACAGTTGGGGGTAATCAAAAAGCAAAGATGAGATAAGGAAAATGTCGTGTCAAATGTCAGAGTCCATCCCCCCATTGCAAGTGGTATATACGAAATAATACATGTCGAGAAAAGAAGAAATCCATCCGTACTGGTGAATCGGAAGACATAAACATACTAAATGAAAAAAATAAAAAGCAGTATTCCCAACAAGATATGTTCATACAATGGAAGGAGCTATATAAAGGAGTGTAAGAAAAAAAGTGTGATAGTGGCTTGCTTAGACGCTGCCACGCTTCATGCCAACGGCACGTCGGTGCATGTCATCGTGATAGAGGTGGCTGGCGCCATCGTCGCTGATGGGGCTACCCCTCTTGTCGCTGTCGTAGTCTGACCGCTCAGTGGAGAGGAGGATCTTGGAGCCGTCCGAGAGGCCGCGTCCTTGGGCGAGAGCATCCGACTCGGCGCGGGCGTTGTTGATCATGGCTGGGAGCTGGCGTCTTCTAGCGTTGATAAACCAGTTGGAAATTTGGTCTAGAAGAAATAGAAATGTTAGACACGATATTCCCTTTTAGTGATTCTTGTCAAGCAATTCAGACTTACTCATCTGAAGGCCGGTCTGCCTCATCAGCTCCTGCTTCTCATCCTCAGTCGGGTACGGGTGTGAAAGGTGTGCCAAGAACCAGGCGCGGAGCTTGTCGGTGGTCTCCTTGGGCAGGTTGCCCCTGCGCTTGCGCTGCTTGTTGTCTCCATTGAAGCCCATGCCACCCATGTCATTCATCCTCATGTAGTCGCCATGGTAAGCGCTGTAGCCGGAGGGCGAAAATGGCATGCGATCCATCGGGGGCATGGCACCCATCGAAAGGGACTGGCTCCGCGAGGGGTGGTGATACGGGTATGGGTAGCCGCTTGGTGCGGGCTGGCGGTATCCGGGCTCCACGGCAGAGTGTGGGTGCTGCTGGACCATGCCGCGGTGCTGCTCCATCATGTACTCGTCCCCAGACATTGCCCTGACGTGGTGGCCGTGCTGCTGCTGGTGAGGATGCGGTTGGTGGTGGTGGTGCATGTGAGACTGGGCTTCCATTGGTGACCTGTCGAAGTTCAGATGGGGAAGGCTTGGTAGCGTCGGGCGCTGCCTGTCCATTGGGTCGTTCTGCTCGATGGCAGCTGGTGATCTGAGTGTCGAAGTGCTAGTACCAGGCAGGAATGGGCTCGTTCGGGAGGATCCAGCCCAGCTGTCGGAGGTGCTAGAACGAGGCCCGCCACTCAGGGTGACCGGAGAAAGGGGACGGTTGTCACGTCGTTGGTATGCCTGAGACTGGCTGGTGTAGAGCCTTGGAACCTGGCTGACCCTTTCCTCCTGGTCGTCGCCGAAAGATAACCTCCTGCGCTTGTTCTGGCTGGTCGGGGAGTGAACATATTCGGGTGGTGTCAAAGTGCCAGGCGGCCCTGCTGTCGGTGATGTGGTGGATGATGGTGTGCTGGTCTGTCCATCTTGGGGGATAACACGGAGGCGAAGGAGATCGGGGAAAGCCTGTGCACCCAAGGTATTAGAGATACAACGGGCCCTGAAGAGGCATAAAGAATAAAACATACCTGGCGGATCGAAGGGAGCGCTATCCTCTCGGGATCACTCCTTGGCCTGGAAGGAGCATAGTCCGCTTGCCGGCGGTCGTCCCAGTTGGAAAAGTACTCCTTCTTGAAAGGAGCATGCGGGGATGGTGCAGCCATCGCGAGTGTGGACATTGTGGGTGAATTGCTTCGTTGACCGATGTTACTGTGAAAGTAGCGGTTGTTTGTCGGCAGGGTATATTCCATGCCCTATACGAGTGGAAGTTGACGATGGAGTAGCAGCGCCAGCTCGGTTACAAATAGCTGGAGTCTGGGGTCAGTACAAAATGTGACTTAGACACAGAGCGGTCAGGAAGCCCTTAGCTCTGTTGGATCAGTTGGTGTGACAGCAGCGACATACTTAAAAGAAGGCAGTTTGCTGTTAACGAAAGGTTGTGGGGGGTTTTTGTGTCCCAACTAGTAACGCGTCCGGCGGCGAAAATAAAATATAGCTGGCGTTGGCCTCCAGCTGACAGGATTATGAACAGCGTCAAATGGTTCAGCCCTAGTGTCGGTCAATGAACCGAGGCGGCGGAAATGCGTAATGGCGGTCGAGTCGACTCTGAGTACCTCCTGACCACTGCTGGTGTTGCGTTATAGCAAGAAGCGAATGTGTCTTCCTGCAGTTTGTCGAGGACGCTAAAGCTTTAAAATGTTGCGAGTACCAAATGGAAGACGAGGTCGGTCACGAGAGAGTGAAGTCTATCCGTAGTTCACGCAGGAGAAAAAAAAGAAGTGAAAGGGAGGACCAAAAGTTGACAACAACCTGGCACTTTGGTGTTGATCAAGAGATGGGTTAGGAATAAGATGAGTGCTGCAACGTCGAGCAGGGTGAGGGTGATGGTGTTCTTTTGTAGAAACGCAAGTGCCGGGACCCTCTCTGTATGTGGATGGGGTAGGATGGATGACCTAGTTCGTGGTGTGGGATCCAACGGGCAAGGTGCACAGATGTTGTGGCCAAAAAGGGAAGTTCTAGTAGACTTGGGGGGAGCATGTGTAAACAGGCCCGAGTCAAAAAGAATTAGGACAGTTCTTCAGCACGACGATGTGCTAGGTGAAACTGCTACCGCCGTAGCTCTGGCGGAGGGACTTGTTTTTCTTTTTCTTTTTTTCCTTGGAGAGGCCGTTGCGGAATGACTGACCAAAGAAAACACAAGTCCAGGTACCCCAGGCGCGGGAGAATTGCGGAAGGAGCAGGTAGGTAAAAAGCAGTTTATACAATCTGCAGCACGGTCTACCGGGGGTAGAGCTAGAAACTAATCCGAAAGCAGCCTGAGGACGCGAGCACGAAATAATAAATAAGGATTTTATTGTTATTTATTATTATTATTATTAAAAATTCAAGGGTAGGGGACAGAAAAACATGAGCATGGGTCGAGGGTTTGGTAAGGATGACATACATAGCAGATGCAATCTGGTACTGTGTCGATTCCAGCATCGGTCAGGGATGCAGTTGGTTCTGGATGTGGGCAAGTCCCCGTCGACTCGAGACCCACAATAATGCAGGGATATATGAGAATCAACAAGGTTGGTTGCACATTGTACGCAGTACATCGTACCGTACTTGTCGATTGAATGGTTGGTATCGGTAGGGGGCCAGTGGGACACTCTGGTTTACTAGTAAGAGAGCGAGACGAGAGAGGAGTGTGCGTGCAGGTGTGCGTGCGTGCGTGCTACGAGTCCGTGGAAGCTCTAAGTTTGTTGGACATGAGCACAGTATCCTGCCAACTCAACCACGCTGGAAATGCAGCCGTTGACAACGGCCGTCAAAAAACAATTGAATAAAAAAAATTAGAACCCAAAAAAGGGACTGAGCAGATACGCTACTGATAGCCGGGCTGTGGCGTATGTGGCTTGCTTGTCTCTCACTGACTGCTAATTGCTTTGCTCTAAGGTGCTGCCCCCAACCAACCGTACGAAAGCTTCCCCCCTAGAGATTCAAACGCATTCGGGACCTAGAGAGGATCTGATCAACTATCTTACCACTGTATCTACGGTACTGTACAGGAGGGACTCACTCCTTGGTGCCGAACAGCGTGCTTCCTGGTAAGGAGTTCGGAAGATGAAAAATGGACAAGGGCCAGAGGCAGACGCTGATCTGCAAAATGCGGTAAAAGTATACAGTATAATACCGCTGACGGGCTGGGTAGGGGCGTGGCTCGAAGAAAAATGACAAGAAAACCAGAGAAAAGCGGCACCAATTGAAGAGACGATGAATGGGTGGGTGGGTTAAGTGGGTCGAGTCCTTTGTTCCCTGCAAGCCATAAGCAAAGGAAAATAATGATCAGAAAAAGAAGAAAAGATAAAAAGAGATAAAATCAACGCTAGGATCAACTGTCCAAGAGCAACGGTGTGTAGCAGGGGTCTTTCGACAGCACTCACTGTGGGCGTCCCCGACGGTTGCAAGGCTAGATGAAATTGCCCGATGGTCTGTCGTGGCAGGGTAGATCCCTGCGCGCGTGCCAATCCACAGACGCCGAGCATTGGTCCAACGCAGAGAGGGAAGAGAAAAGGTACGTACCTCTAAAGCGGGCAGTTTACTGTATAATACTGTACCATACCTTACGAACTCGGATGCATGCAACTTACATACACCTTATGCGACCGTGTGCAAGGCGTCGACAGTGCGGGCCTTTCTTTTCGTCGTATCGTCTCTTTAATCCTGGATGTTGCTTCCCCGCTGTACTACGCTGATTATGATTGCATTATCGCAGTAAATAAATGCTATCTGGCTCACTTGTCCTAGGAACTTTTTTATGCTCTGTTATTGTTAGCCTAGGCAGTTCGACATCCCATGGAATATGCGGTCGGACTTTATAGTACAGTATAGCCAAGATAGCAACGGTCACTGGGGCTCTCTAAACAGTGCTAGGCCTTCACCTCTGACTGCTGGCTCGTGTAAAAACTTGTTGGTCATGCCATGCCATCTTGGTATTCTGCACAGTCTTAGTGGTTATGGCTCTTGGTTCCTTGGTATGGTCTCCCTTCCAACCAGGGACGTCTCCAGCCATGTGGTTTGCCTCGCCGGCAGTGCTCAATGTACGATGTATATCTGAGGGACGAAGCGCAAGCAAGCTGCAAGAACCCGATCCAGACATTTGTCATGACCCTTCTCTTGGACCAGATGAAAGTGAAGGATGGCCGGCAACGACACCGAGTACCACTACGAGGTACATCGTAGTAGCACCATGCAATGAAAATCATCCAAAGCAAGGTGCATGCTTGCTTGGCTTGTGCCAGGTTTTGGATCGCGGAGTCAGCAACTCTTGGTTCCTGCTGTTGTTTCTGTGTCTGTTGTCATGTGTGCGGAGCCCGAGAGTCGACATAAGCTCAAAGGAATGTCAGGCTCCCATGAGCTCGCTCGGAACTAAGCCCTCGCGCCACAAGTGGGGGAACTTTTTCGCTCCCTGGGCAGACATGCGAGCGGGCGGGCGACACAAGAGATGCTAGCTCCAAAGGGCGGTGGCTTTTGTTTCGCGGAAAATCGCAAAGTGGGCGGTAAAGTAGGCGCCGCTCTTTCTGCATCCGCCGACGCACGTCAAGCCTAATACAAGCTTGGGAAAGCAATTGCAAGCCAAAAGGCAAGGCCTCCAAAGTCTAAAACGCCCGAACATCGATCGACAACCTGAGCCAACGTATTCCTTAATGAAAGCATGGACTAGCCCACCATGCCCTTTCACCCAGATAGGTGGCATCTAGGAAGTGCCAATGTGTGAAAGCAAATGGAATATGCCTGGAAACGGCTTTTGCGGGATTATATCAGTGGCGTATGCCAGACGGATTGCCAACCCCAAGTGGCGTATTTCTCAACGTCAACTAATTCGCCATTGACTTTTTTGTCTTTAGTCGTTAGAGTTCTTTAGCAATTGTTTTGTAACGAGGGACTGATGTCAGGCCGGGCTTCCAGCCACCCGAACATGCTGTGACAGTTCTTGGCCAGGGTAGAGATGACCAGGACATGGGCTCGCACCTCTGCACATCAGGACTGCCGAGCGGGGGTGTTGGTTAACGGAGCAGATAGCCGATGGCCCCTGGCCTGTACGGATATCAGATAATGGGATGTTCCTAGAAAACCCGCCTGTGAGCTTGGAATGTATCCGGCGTCTGCCGGTATCAGTGTTGTCATGGTGAGTGCACCTCCTCACCACAAACTAGAAGTCACGTTTGTTTTTTTTTCCTCTGCTTTGTTGCGAGGTTCGGAAATTTGGGATTACTGGTGCCGCAGTCCAGCGGGTACGCTTGTCAAACAGATCAGTTTACTTTTTGCCGCCCTGATGTTTTAGACAGTCAGCAGCAACGAATTTGGATGCTTTCGAAGTCTAGCTGGCCCTAAGTTTCGCCTTAGACTTTGTGCCACCACAGCTTACTTTGCGAATCGCCAAGCTGACAAGTCTAGCGCGACTTTCTTATCTGCGCTAGATGCACAACTTGTTCCATCAGATGGGATGATGGAAATTTCATCTCCAACTTTTTTTGGAGATCAATTTGTGTGAGGCAAGGAACATCTGGGCGGCGAACATTAAGAATTGCAAATTATCAGTTTCTGACAGCACGGTGGCGTTTCCTCTTACAGAAGGATCCTCTCAGACTGTTGCATGTGCTGTTGCTGGCTATGAACTCCGCCGAGAAAAAAAGTCATGGACCCCCCGCAGACGACGAACCGTTGGAAAGAAAACCCTTAACAGTTCGTGTTGTATAGTAAGTAGTACTGAGCGGAGGTACCGCAATAGCTCGGGGTTTCATGCCACCTTTGATCATCTCGGCTTAAGCATGCATACCTAGGTACCTTACCTACCTACCCGGAGAAATATGCCTACCGGAGAAATCTGGACTGTTCGCTCGCTTCGCCTGCAGATAAGAGAAGGAATCGCTTAAACTTTTTTTGACTTTACAGGTCAACCAGGGCCTTGTCGGTGGTGTCTTGTTTGTCACTGAAATTGATGGGCCTTTTTTTTGTGACCCCATCGCATTAAGCTCAGGTCCACCGAGTCGCTCGCGTTCAATCGCATCGTCAAAGCAGCCCGCGAGGGGCCCTGTGACGATCAACCAATCAAGGAACCTTTTTGAAGCTAGAAAAGCTAAGGTGAAGGATTGGTTCCAGAAGGGCTTTAGAAGAAGAAAAAGGAAATTGGATGCGAACCTGGGGGGATAAGTCTCGGCGAAGTTCGAGGACGACACGGCCAAGGACCAGGGCACATGGCTGATCCGTCTAGCCCGGGCTTCTCTCTCTCTCTCTCTCTCTCTCTCCTTTTTTTTTCCTTTTCTTCGTGTCTGTTGTTGAGATGATGTGGTCTGTCATATTTTGTGCCGCCTTGGTTTCGATTCGATGAATTGCATTTGACTTGTTCCAGAATTTGGACATGTCTGAGAAAGAAAAAAAAACAAGCCGAAAGACGATAAATCAGGCACAACTAGCTGTCATCGGGCTGGTCTGGGCAGGTACAGACTTTTTGCCTGACCTCAATTTGATCTCTCTCTATTGCGATTGGCTACTTCGTGGGTTTTGGGACAGCTCAGGCACAAGGCAATCGACAGCCGAAATGTGGGATGGCAGATCCGATCCCCGGTGGGACCCCACCCAAGCGAAAGATGAAAAAATACCACGCAAAGAGAGGAGAAGATATTAGTACATGTGTCTCAAGGGACATGTAGCCCCATAAAACCCCAAGATCCCAAGATGCGATTGGTCGATTTAACTGATGGCAGCTGTGGATCAGCCCCGTCACAACAAATCAAAGGGTGGTCTCGTCACGCGAGCTTGACAATTTGACAGGAAAAGCCATCACCAAAACGGGGATATCCACAATCAACGGTCAATTCTGATTCGGAGCCGAGAAAAGAAAGAAGAAATCCTATTATGCCTAACGTTGATCACGTTTGCCCAGAGCGATTATCACGCTCGGCCTCTCCGCAAGCTCATCTGACGATGATCGCGATGATTGTTTCACCAGCTTGATTGAACGTTGTTTGACAGCTCACAGTTGCCAGACCAACGGAGAAATCCAATCTTCTTTACTTTGTTCTAGGAGGTTGTTACTAGATGGATGTCGAGTCTGAGCCTCAAGTGCAAGACTTCCAAACGTCTTCCCGCACCGGCAACCGGACGTCGGCAAGTGTGGTCTCCGCATTAGTGACACCGGCTTAGCTTCTTGGAGCTTTTAGTCTTGGGGACAGTGAGGTCAAGCGAGGTAGATGCTCATCCAACACCCCCTTCAGCCTTTTTTGTTCTTGCTCTTTAAAGCCGCAAGGCGATGACAGGGTCGTGCATCATTTTTTTACCACATACTCCCGCAACCCCTAGCCCGCCCTTCCAGAATGTCAATCAGGAACGGGGGCATCGCGGACGCTCATGTGACAAGCCGTGCACAGGGCTTAGGATACCTCGTATAGGCGTGCGCGCGCGCACGTTGCCTGCTCATGCGTCTGCCGTCTCTCTTCGCCCTGGGAACTTGATTGTCCCCAGGTTTCAGAACTCCGGGACCAGCTCGAGCGGGCCACAGGTTCGCCATGCGACCGATCTGGACGAACGACGTCAAAGCATGATTGATGCTGTTTGCCAGCCACTCTTTGTTCTTAGGGTCAAAGAGGGGCTTTTTTTATGTGTCTCTTTCTCTTTGTTTTAGCTGCTGATGGACAGGCCCCTGTCATGTGCTTTCTGCGGCTGATGATATGACATTAACATCGGCTATTATACCTGCCATATAGGGGATTTGTTGCTCGCGAGGTTGCACTTGATCTATTAATTTGCCATCATCCCGGCGGCAGTAGATCATCCAAGCAAAAAAGCGAAAAGGAAAAAAAGTGTCGAACATCAGCCAAAAGGGTTGTGGGCCAGGGCATTTTTTGCAGGCTTTCTTACTACGCAAGCTGCTCGGTTCAGTTTGATACGCAGCCGGGATTAACAACATGTCAACTTAATCTGGGACGTGACGGCATGCCATCCGATGCCTTCTCCACTCGTGCAACCTTCCTGATACTTCCAAGCCACACAGAGACGCCTTTGCCGAATTGAATTTTCTTTTGCTTCTTTCAATCGATTCCGTATCGAGATGGAAAAATACCGGCGGACATACAATAGATCTAGCCCGAAGCCAAAATGGCGAAACATTAGTGCTTGCGCAGGATGCTCTAGACCACACTAGAATAATAAAATTACTAGGATGGAGGCCCTAGAACATTCAAGCACGGCGACGGCGCCGCTGTCAAAAAAATACATCTTCATGGAAGCGAGATGCCCAGCGCCGTCTAAATCCTTCGGGGTTCCCCTTGTTAGTCCGTCGTTAAAGGATTCATCGGACTATACATCACGCCATAAATAGATGATAGGATAGCAAAGAAAAAAGTTGGCATGGCGACGAGAACGAAGACGACTTAGCGTCAGGCGGCTGAAAACAAAGAGTAGAGAATAGACAACAACGGCCGGCCTCACATGATACTCTCACATGAAGATGAAAATTCGGGCCGCCGGCAGAACCTCACGCCACCACTGCTCCTTACAAGTGAAGCAGATACTGTGGGCAGCTTGTCGCCTGACATGCCTGCCGGTGATGAAGCCCAGGTACACCTGCTGAACTATCCAGATGCGAGTGGGGGGATGAGAAAGCTTAAAGCGGATACGCGCTGGCCCGGGCGCTTTTATGTTGTGTTATGCAAATCTTCCGAAGCTATTTGGGCAAACAGCTTTACTTGACACAAGCATTCACACAACCTTCAGACCCGTTTCTCATTCCCACATCGGCGTTTGCAAAGAAGGCATCTCTATAGGTTGAACTCGATTCAGGCAAATATTACTTACTCGTTTTTTCGGTTCTGTTTCTTTTTGTTCATATTTGGTTATGTTCTCTCTGCCGCTTCTTAATCCTCCGAATGCAATGCTGATATTATTCTCAAAGTTATAGTCTAACCTGCCTTCTTCCAAAGCTCGCTTTTTCTTTTTTGTATCAGAAGTGCGTTCAGTGGGTATGATTGCAAGCGGATGACGAGCGCTTGCAGAGAGAGAGGTACGTACCCATAACTGCCTACACATCAAAAACACAAATCATCTCATCTCACTGATTTGCTATTACTGGCTGACAGACAGGCCGAGCTGAGGCATGAGCCAGGGATGCATGCATATCTGTAAAAGTAAGTACGTACATGAGTTGCCACAGATCTGGGTGTTGCCTTCACACTATTCGAAGCCAAACGTCATGTAATGACTGTACTAGAGGCAAACCATGCGTGCATCGACTCGCGGCAGGCATATTGATAAGCAAAATTTTGGGTATAACTCAAGTATCGTGGCCCTTGCTGGAGGCAAAATATCAACCTGCCTTCCATGTTTTTTGTCTGTCTGTTTTATTCCTCTTTGGGCCAGGTGCATATTCGTTGGTGATGGTAAGGGAGCCCAAGGATGGAAAAGTGAATACTGACTGTTTATAGGTGGCAAGGCAGCTAGGCAGCTTACAGTATGCAAATACCCGCCCGCCGCCCGCCGTCCCTTTTCTGGACTCAGTGATTTGGGGGCCACGAGCCGTCAGGACATCCCCAAGTTGGACTCCTAGGTTAAGCTGTGGCGTCTTCTTGGTATCTCCTTGGTATGCATCAAACCCCGAGATTTCCTTGGTTCGGTCGGGACACATAATGTGCCTCTACCAGGTAGGAATTTTGGGTTTCTTTTGCCACTGCGATCCTGCTCTTTTTTTACAGATCGTGTAACATGCATGACCAACCTGCAACTAGGCAAAAATCGCTGAGACCGGCGTGATCCAAGGGCTGCCAGCCGGGCCGTCGTGGAGGGTGGTGTCGTCGATGGATCATTGTTCGGTGGTGCGTGTATATGGCAAGTTTCTGGCACGTTTACAAAGTAAACTGACTGGTTTTCGCCTGCAACCTCATTAATCAACATCGTACAGGTTGGACTGGGGCGGTTCCCTGCCCCCATCCTGCGCCGGCTCTGCATCCGTCGGATTATCGGATTACTGAGAAGAGTGCAGCCCACATGCTGCAATTTTTCTTTGTATATATCATCTCTCTCTCGACTCTATCATCTCATCTTTTATGGGCTGCCGTTCCCTGGTGCAACCTGGCATCGTGCACACACACACAAAACGGATTCATCACCATCCGGACAGGTTATGACATGACTGACGATCAGAGTGAGGCTCCACTTAAGCTGTCTGGATGGCATTGTTCTGCCTGTCTCCCTGACACCCCTCTCAAAGGGGCCCTGCCACCTTGTTTTTTTGCTGTACTATTCTAGTATAATTCTCCTATCCGCTTGCCGGCGACGTGACTGGCCCGGCCCCTTGTTTCCGCTAGAAGCTGGGACGGTCATAAAAAAAAGGTCTGGGCAGGTTCTTTTGTTGCGAGCGAAGTACCTTCGGCGTGCGCCGAGACAAGAGAAGAAACAAAAAATACCATGGTTCGCAATCGTTGGTTCAAGGCTCAAAAAAAAAAACACACACACACATTCATCTACTGCGTACGCAACTTCTAACTTGTGTGGAGTTTTCTCAGTCCCCGAAGCAAAACACAGCCTCAATATCCAAAGACATTTTATTATGGTACTGGATGTTACACATCACTTTTCTCAATGTTCTTCTTCAACCCCACGTACAGGTAGCCTTTCTTTTTTTCTTCTTCTTGGGGGGCGTCTGTGTATTTCTTGCGCGCGCGCGTGTGTAGTGTGAACGGGTACGCAACCGTCAAATCAAGGGGCAGAGCTGCCAGAGCCACCTGATATCTCTTTTCCCACCGGATCCAACAGCCGTTTCTCATGTTTGCCAATCCATCCGTCATTGATGCATCGGGATCCACCCTGATACCACCCATCCGCTCCTGCTCTGCTACTCTATAGACAAGGATTGCGATGGTTCGCAACAATGTCCCGATTTGGCTTAGCTCAATGCTCCCCTAGAACCAGGCTCTGGCTGTCAAACAACCCCAGTTCCCGTATCCACATTGAACATGGCATGCGGGGCCAAACAGAGCGAAAAAAAAAAACACACGCACACACACATCGAGGTTGCATGGGGAGCAGACAAAAAAGGAGATCCAATCTTCTCAATCTACAGTAGCAGAGGGGAGAAAAATGAACGCACTCTACGCAGTCACACCTTTGATTTCTTTTGGACTTCGCACGCATTTTTCTGGACCCCCCCGGGAAGCCCCCATCCGGGCCGGGGATCAAGATATTGTGCAGACAAGAAAGTCGTCACTTTGGCCCTTGATTGATAGGGACGGACAACGGTTCGCCAGCCCTGCACCCGGGGGTTGGGGGGTATTTGTCTTGGCGAACTACTTGCTTAACCTACTACGCCAGAAGAAAAGCTCAGAAGAAACAAAGAATAAAAGGAGTTTTTTTGGTACAATAACGTGCCGTGTTCGCCCCAAATCAAAAACATGTCTCCGGACATACTACGGGTTAAAGGAACCAAACTTGCCCTCAACCGGGGTTTGGGTTCCGAGAAACGTGGCACACAAGGCAAGGCAAAAAATGGACGGGCGATTGACTGCCGGTCCGTGTGTTCTTTCTCTCGTTTGTGTTTGCGGGTTTCCCTTTCCCCCCATCTTCGCCGAGTCGCAGCATTTTCCCTCTTTGCACCTCTTCGACAAACAAACCCATGGCGAACCACAACCCGACCAAGTTCGGGAGGGCCGGCTCCACCGTCCCCACGTCCCAGGCTATAGATGTTCGGCCCTATACCAACGGAATGTGGGATCTTGGTCGATATTTGTCTGGGTATCCGAGATTTGTATTGAAAGCAAAATTGATGGGCGAGTTAATTATAATACGGTACTTGTGACCTTTTTGCGCACAAAAAACAAAACCACCTACCTACTACGGTGTGATATCCCTTAATTATTGGCACAACTCTTCTTTTTTTGGGAGGGGGGGGTATCTTTATTACTCTTTCCTAATGCATGTCTGTACCTACTACCTATTAATGACAGCCTTGTATATTATATTGTGGCTTGGTGTGCGTTCAAACTGTAATCCTGTCAGCAACTCGAGGCGCGGCGAAAATAGTCCGCCCATAGCAAAAAGGACCAGGGCTTGCTGGGGTTGAGTGAATTGTACTAGACTAGTTCTACTAAGCAATTTGAATCCAAAGATCAAATGAGCAAAGGTTTGCTCATCTATCCAAATGATGACACCTGGATTAACCTCAGACGATGAGGCTATGGCCCCTTATTCTTGTTGTTTTCTCATCAAAGAAGGTTTGCGGGAAGCCAGCTGTCAGTTTGACATGGAGGGGGAATACGCACGCACGCATGCACATGTATGCCAGTCTCTTGTTTTTTTTTTGTCCTGTTTATTATTATATTAAACCTTTCGATTGACGTCTAATATGGGATATATTCAGCAACATGCATAAAGCACGCGAGGACGTGCGGTCTAGTTTTGTGCCAATGATTTTATGAGACTGCATGCGGCTGCTCTTTTTTTTTTTGTAAAAATGTACCATATAATTTGTACAATGCAATGTGAATTATGGCGTCTGTCACTTTCCCCCTTTCTTTCTCGTGACCTTGCTTCGACTATTTTCATATCTGGTAAGGGGGTTTGCTGATCTGCATTTTGCAGAATTGAACAAAAAACAGAGAGAAAAAAACATACACACACACACACACACACACCTCTGGCGGGTTGCGTATTCGTTCCCAGCTGTGGACTCGGTCAGGGACTGGACCTGGGCCTGCCTATTTTGCTTGCTTTACATAAGTCGCTCGCCCCCATCTGATGTTTCCACTACGTAGTACCGTCCATACCGGGACCCAAGCCGCTGTCCTGCCAAGTTTACCAACACAGTGTTCGCGGCTCTACCCCTCTTTGACACGTACACACACGCCCCCATGGATCTCATGAATCTCTATTAGCCTCTGACATTTGAGTAACTAGGAGGGAGGGGGGCAAGGGAAAGACAGAGAGAAAGAAGGAGGGAGAGTGAGAGAGGGTGCGCGCGACGAGTAGGGAATAAAGGACAAGGGACTCCCCTCCACTACAGTATCCTTTTTCTTTTCCCCTTTCTCTCTCTCCGACCCTTGCCCACGCACACCCCTCCCCCCCTCCCATCTTTTGCCCACTTTTAAACCTACCCGTACCTTTTTGTCATTGTCCTGAGTTGTGACGGAAGATCTGACAACTTTGACAGCGTCCAGGGGCGAGGCGGCAGATAGGCCGCTAGGACACAAGGGGAAATATAATCCACCTCGGGTACCACCACACCAAAAAGATCAGGTCGACTTGGGAGAAACGCGTTGCATTTGGTGGTGCTCGCGCCTCTTGCCTTTTCTCCATCAAAAAAGTTCCAGGTCACCATCCATAGTGGGAACTCGTCTTTTTGACTCTTTTCCCGTAGGTGTACAACGTGAGGGGTTCCAAGGGGAGGAGAAAACGAGGGTTCAACAAAAAAATCGATTGGGCCATCAAAAAGGCAAAAAATGATCATAGCGCAGACGGTAACCCTGACTAACCATTGACATTTGAGTGAAACAACAAAGCGTGGGGAGAAAGAGGGGACCATCTAGCAAGCAAAGTTTGCCTATTATGCATAGCAGTGCTATAATATCAAGGATATATGGTTTGTTAGGGATTCAGCTCCTTGAATAATGAGGCGGCTAATGAAAAAAGGAAATAAAAAAGACCATGGGCAAGCGGGAATTTGCTCAACTGTAAAATAAAAATCAACATAATAAAATGGGGAAATCGGGCGGCAAGCGGCATGGCCCGGGGTAATCTTTCCTACTTGCAGGACGATATTAAATGACGACGTCAAAAAAAAGCTCCAACAATCTGTACTGTACTGTAATGTACCGTAAAAGAGGCGAATGTCTATCTTTTTCTCTCTCTTCGAATCTTTCCATTTTAATTATCTAGAGCCTAGCCCTAGAGCTAGCTAGCTGCAAAGAAGAAACCCGAATAAATCTCGGTTGCTGGTTCGGGTCCCAGGTTTATAATCTATTTGGGTACGTCGTAAAAGAATTCCCCGTCACAAATTTGCAAAACCACACGATCGTTGGACGAACCAAACTTTTGTCTTTGAACAAATCGCGGCTACAATTGATTACCACCTTTGGGTTCCCCACTCACACGCAAACATGCATCCATCCTCTTGGGGGGCTCTTTTTTTATGCGCCTCCCGTACCACGTACAATCCACGCATCTCTCTTTTTTTTAATCAGATTGCCCGTGTTATTGATCAAGTAGACGAGAAAAAAGCTACCTAACTCTGTACGTACCATTCTTGCGTCCAGGGTTGCATCCGGGTGGAGACGTACCACAGTTTGATCACTTTTTTTGTACGAAAGATGACCGGGGATTTTGGAGCCATGTCGTTTCGGTAGGTAAATTGCGAGCGAACGGGAGGAGAAACTGATGAGGAGTTTCGAGAGACGAAATGCAGTAGGAAAAAAAAACAAGATGGAAATAAAAGTATTAAAGCTAGAGGAGGCATATCATATGCATTGAGAGGCTGATTTTTGGCGAGGGAGAACGAGATAGGGAGAGAACGAGAGAAAGGACTCCCAACCTATAGACTTGCAGGTAAGTACAAGCTAGTAATCCGGATTCTGTCGCACGAGCCCCCCGGGAGAGATCGATATCTCAGTTGTGATTGTGGAGCCCTGCGCAAGTAAAATCTGTTTCCAGCGCGCTGGGACTTGTCAAAATCGTTTTGCTCCGCGATGATCTCAATCAATTCCAAAATGGCGCAGCGTCGGCTGTCAACCCCAATCCGGAGATTTTGATCAATCGAGCATAATTACTTATTGTAACTTTTTTTTTGAGAGGAGCCTCATCCTGTACTGTACCTCATGACAAAAACCCACACATACTCGTTGACGACCTGGTTTGTAAGAATCTACTTTTTTTTTCTTTTATTTTTCGTAGTTTTTTGTGTCATGAATTTGATTTTCTACGTACAGAGTAGTAGGTCTTTAAAATCAAACTTTTTCTTTCTTTGCATTCTGCCCAAGTAGAGCTTATTTAATAGTGAGGAAGAGAAACAAGTAAGCATACTAGAGTGAAACGCTTACCAAGTAATATCTCTTTTCTCGCGACCAGCAAACATCATGTTCCGGTTTTGAGTCCACGTTCACTCTAGATGGGATCACCTCAGGCCTCACACCATTACCTAGGTTACTTTTGAAAAGCGGCTTGACCTTGTAAGGTCGAGATGCAGGGAAGAAATAACCCCCCGCCCCCGTCTGCCTCGACCCCTGAATCATCTATCTACAGTAATTTCGAGTCGTTTTCAAGAAGCAAAAATGAAAATACCAATGGACTCTTTAGCGAACTGCCTTGTTTTTGAGATATAACCCAAGCACGTTGTTTAGCATCAATCATCTATCTGTCTTATAGTGCTTGCTGGTTGGTGTGTTGAGGGGTTCCACACGCACCTGTCACCGTCAGTACAAGCGCCCATGAAGCAAAGCCGCAGACTGGTTTGACTGGATGCATTCCCCCCATGCTTGCTGTTATTTGTTCCTTCCTTGCCTCTCACTTGACCGTACCGTGCTCGAGTATGGTACCTTTACCACATACTCACCTGGGTGGGCAGCTAGGTTCATGAGCCCTTCACTCTGCACACCCCTCTTCCACCTACAACAGAAGTTGCTCGTGGATCGATTATGCCCGCCAAGCTTGCCACGCTTTTCATCCAACCATCATGTCACATCCACCACTTTTATTTGATATCACAAATCCTGAACAGTTTTACACATATATCACGTCGAGAAAAAAAAAAGAAAAAAAAAAGAATCTACCGATAACCTCCGCACACACACCCCCCTCCTTAACAAAACCAAAGCCGCCAAGGATTTCCCATTCGATCGAGCCACGTTATGCCCTGGCGGAAGGGATCGCGGGAGCCGTCGTTTGATTCTAATCCCCCTCCCGTTTTGTGTTTTCTTTTTCTTTCTTTTGTGACTTCCCCCTCCAAGTCTTGGTACGATCTGATCGTCATAACCGGATTTCCGTCCGCTCAACCGGGGAACGGTACAGAAAATATTTCCCTAAACAGAACCAAATAGGCCGCCCCGGTGGTTCGCTTCCACCCATGCATTGTTTCGGAGGGGGGAATGCGATATTCTCAATACGCTTGCAATCTTTTTTTACGCGAGGGGGGGATGGGGGTCACTCTACAGTAGAAGTGCCACTCACTCCAATCTTCTCCTACCTATTTTAGCCAAATGGGAAGGGGGGAGCAACGAGTACCGTAGTTGCGTAGATACTAGTTCTAGACTAATCCTCATCCCACCTATATCACGAATAGTAGTATACACCACCTAGGATCATCTCCTCCGCGGTTATCTCCTTTTTGTCAATGCTGTCATGTTAACTTGAGGGAGTTCATAAACCGGTCAGCCTAGGGAGTGCTTGCCAAGGGAATTTAAAAAATTCCGTCTATTGTTTTTTTTCTCTTGTCGTCTTTTCTTTCTTTTTCCGGTTGGCCCTCGAGGCTTTCTTTTGTTCATATCTTGCTATACCCTTGCTCTTGCTCACTTCTTGTGTTTGATATAAATCGCTGCTCAATCTCTTTTACTGTCGTGGCAAAGTATTTGTAATTTTACTACCTATGGATGACCCTTCTAGCATGAACCGGGTGTCCCCTTTCTCAAGGCCTGCCACGTAACGGAGAACTGCCAAGTGAGGAGGTTGAATAAAACTGACTGGCTTTGATCAGACGAACAATAATGATAAAGATATTAAAAAAATGTCGTTTGAGAGAGAGAGAGAGAGAAGAAAAAAAAGGACCCTTTGGTGAAGCCGAGATAACCGAGAAGCGGGGAAGGTTACCTTGGGGGTATTATGTTGTGAGTCTCGTCAAGTCATCAGGTCGTTGAGATGGTTGTTCCTCCTTTGTGATTTTCCTGTTCTTCTTTTTCCTTCCTTGGCATGTAAAACGAGGTACCTGCAAGAGATGAGTAGGAAAAGACTTCTCTTGAGTGGGGGTTCAGGAACAATAAAATCGATCCCAATATCAACGTCATGGTTTGGGGCTTGTTATTCAGTTACCTTGGGCGAGTGTGTAAGTTGTGGTTACACCAACCAAACAAAAGAAGCCCCCCGTAAGCGTTCGCAATCACATCATGGGTTTGGACAGATCTACTGGCCCGTTGGCCGATCTTGGTTGACTAGTTGACGGGTTGTTCAATCATTGATCCCGTCTTTTTTTTTCTTCATCTGACGTCCGTTCTCAAACTGGACAGTAACAGAGGCAGTGAGTGGTAGAATACATACTGCCAGGTAGGTACTTTGTATACGGTGTTGATGGGGTAAAAGGGGAAGAAACAAACTCCCCCCTACACAACTCACACACATACTTTTTTCAGGTTTTGTCGAACGAAAAAAAGGTTGCCGCGAGACGAGTCTAGAGAAGGTTCCATGACAAACGAAGCGTGTGAGTTTCCTTTCGGGATGACGGGTGTCCAAAAAGTTGAGGCAAAAAGAATAGAAGGAACAGCAAGGAGACACCGAACAAAAATACCGGGCTGGATTTTGTTTTCCTTGCTAGTGTCATCTTGATCTTTGTTTCTCCGGTTCACTTCATTCCTTTCTCTCCTTCACACCTAGGTCTACTGCATAACCATCTCTTTTTCGTACGTTCTCATCACTGACCATAAACGGCAGTTCTCGCCCAATTCTGTCTGTACATCAACCCACACATGGTAGAATCGTTCGTCGGTTGTTTTTCCTCTCTTGTATTTTTCTTCTTTTTTGTTTTCTGCATGACATTGATAAAAGCACATGTTTGAGTAAGATGTCTTCTTGTATGTACGTGTCCCTTTTGAGGGGTTCTTATTTTCCTCCGACCAGCAGGGGTGCCAAACCTATGCAATGTTGATTTTCTTTTTCTTTCGGAGACACAAGGGTCTTTTTTTCTCTGCTTGTCACTGACTTTTAGCATCAAGGACCATGCTGTCATGCAAGTGATTTCTTGTCAAAGGCAAACCAAAAGAAACAGCATCACCCCGGCATCTCCGCCATCGCTGCTCAGGGACACTGCATCCGGCATTCAAGAGCTCCGACCATCAAACAACAACAAAAAAAAATCCCTC
The DNA here is from genome assembly GCA_004337975.1 of Pyricularia sp. CBS 133598. Lineage (NCBI taxonomy): Eukaryota > Fungi > Ascomycota > Sordariomycetes > Magnaporthales > Pyriculariaceae > Pyricularia > Pyricularia sp. CBS 133598. The sequence goes on from CM014983.1 coordinate 1,448,233, forward strand.
CACCCAAGCCCGGATAGCTGTTTGTTAATCTGCTTAGCTACCTAGCTACCCCCCTGGTGCTGAACAGAGAGAGCGGAAGAAGCGGGGAGATGACATGATCTACGCCGTAAACTGGCCCCCCCTTCTTTCCCTCGTGGCCCTGCTTGCCGCATTGTCCCGAACGCCAGATAATACCAGATCGTCTCCGCAGGAGAGGTCAAGAGGGGACCTCCGAAGGCTAATTGGACATGTCATCGACCACCCCGCGGGCAAGATGCCTGCAGGAATGCACGCTCTAGATGAACTAAAACAACCCCTGAGGCAAGACCGCATGGGCTGTGCAGTAGTTACGTGTTATTGTCTTTTGTTTTCGGTGCATTCTTTTGTCTTTCTTTTTTTGCTATGGGTGTGCGACTGTGTGTATGTGCACTGGGTTCAAATCATGTGTGAGTCGTTCTTGAGGTTCCCCATCATGTCAAGACCATTGTACGGAAGTAGCAAGCACCCTGCTTCCGTATCTCTACTCGTTCATGAGAATACCAGGGGTGTTTGACCAAGGTGTTTACCCCCATCATGGTGTGCCTATTTCTTTTGCTACGGAGTATCTGTACGTACTTGCATGGTCTTTCCTGTATTGGTCAAGAAAAATAAGTGAGGTGGGGGAAAAAGGCAAGTTTGGAATTCCGACTTTGGAGGGGGCGTTTTCTTTTTTTCTTTCCCTCAAGAGTTCACTGAGCTCGAACGAACGGGGCGGGCTCTCTGTCAGGGTTTCCTGGAAAGTCAAAAACTGACGCCAATATGGCACGACACGGGAGAACGGAGGAAAGAAAAGAGCAAAGAAAAAAAAATAAAAACTACAGACCAAAAATGTCTAGGAGGGGCAAGGGAACACGTCTAGAAAAAAGTCGGCGCTTTTCTGACCAGTCGCAAGGTCGGATGCTGTCCAACAGTGTACGAGTTGAGACGTTTGAGGAAGAGGGTAAGAAAGACAAAAAAGATCTGGATAGGTAGGTACACAATCTGTGGGTAAAATATATCGTCATATTTTCTTCCCATCTTGAACCATAAAAAAAAAGAAAACACCAACAGCAACATCTCCACAACTCTCACCCAAATACTGTTTTGGCTCACACCACATAGAGAAATAACTTGGGCGAGAATTTGCCCCAAACATACATACCTCCACCCACATGTCGCAGACTTGCTCGGCTTCACGGTAAACCCGTCATCTATCTGCGTGTGTGTGTATATGTGTGTGTGTGTGTGTGTGGCAATCCATATTTGGCCTCCAAGGTCTAGACACTGTAGTTTTACTGACTATTTCTTTTCGTCCCCGATGCCGTCTCGCGCACCCATTTGTCATTGCCACCCCGATTACTCCTTGTTCTAGTCCTAAAAGTCCCTAGTCATGCAAAGCCAAGATCATTCAGAGTGGTCAAACATCAGCAACCGCCCGGAGAGGGTCGCCGACCAAAGAAAAAAGGTTCTGGCCAACAAACCATTACGAGATAGGAGTCTGTTTATTCCTCTATTTCTTTTCAGCTGATCAACCAGTCCCCTGCAGCATTACCGTTAGTAGAAATTACTTCGTTAGTTTTCCCAATCGAATACAGGCTTGCTGGCACGGGGCATATCGTCAAAGACGCCGAAGATTTCGTTCCATATGTGGTTTAACTCAGGGGGGGGGAGATATTGTTCAAAAAGACGGCAGCGATATATACAAGCTGCACACCATTATGTACCACGCGCCAATATGCATCCTTAATAAAAGAAAACTTTGTCCCACCATCATCGTGTGTGTGTCCATGCAGTCCGAAAGCACCATCAGTCCCAAGTTGGTTAGAAAAAACCCATATACCATCTGAACTGCCCATTAAAAACCTGAAAGAGAATAGAAGAAGAAGACAAGAAATGTGTTACATGCTAGTTATGATATGGTTCCCTCAGATCTCTTGGCATGGGCAGTTGAAGATCTCAAGAGCAGAGGCATCACGATCTACTGCTCCGTAATCGCTTCCAAAACGGTTGTTGCTGTTGATGCCGCTTCTTTGACGATTCGCTTCCACCTCCAACACCCACCGCCGCCTGGCCACTCGACAGATCGCCAGTGCCACCCCCTTCAAAGTCTTCGTCTTCCATCTGCTCGGTGTCCATCTTGTCCCCAGAGTAGCCACCGCGGCCGCCCCCGACAGGCTTGTCGGGAGGGTAGCCGCCGCTCCGCCCGCCGCTGCCTTCGAGTTTATCCGAGTAGCTGCTACCCTTGCGATCTGCCAAGGGTAGTGGTGGTGGCGGCGGTGACATTCCCGCCTCATGCATTTTATCCAGCGCCCGGCTTAGCGGCGCTACCAACGGTCCTTGTGATGCCTCAATCCTCTCCTTTCTGTCACTCGGCCATGAGTCCTGCTGCCGGAGCTTTCCGACGGACTGCCTGTACAGCTCAGGGAATCGTGTCTGGAATTCGCTTTCCAGCGCCTCTTGGTTTTGTTGCATGGCCAGTAGTCTTTCCGACTGCTTTGCCGGTGTGAGGTTTGTTGAAGGCACGCGATCTTCATTCTCGACAAGCCGTAACCATTCCTCGTACTGATCCTGTGCCTCGACAACTTGGTCCTATTGCTAATGGTCAGTACGTCTTGTAATCGTAACTATTCTGCCAGTGCTCGGACTGGAAATATAGACTGCAGTTAGAAACAACTTACGGCTGTGGTTGGTGGAATGTATTCCAAAGACTCGAGGTACTCGCTGGCGGCCGTCGAAGTCTTCGCACCGACTATGTACTTGTCGTAAGAGGCCGAAAACTCCCTGTAGTGGCCCTTGAGGACAAAGAACCTGCCAGTCCAACCTTTACTCCTGAACTTGTCGTAAAGCGCTTCGGCGATCGGACACTCCCAAGGAAACTCAATCACGCGGTCATAGATGACAACACACTTTGCCGAATACCACTTGGAAAAGCTCGCATGGCTGGTCTCGTCTGTGAATGCACACTCGATCATATCGACAGTTGAGTGCTCCAAAAAGCTCACTGGTGCACGAAGATTGGCTGCACGGTGGATGTGGGATCTCTGGAAGTCGGTAGGGGGTCGCAGATCTAAAAAGAGGACCTGGGATGGATAAATCTCTAAGAGCCTGTTGAGATGGCCTGGCAAGATCATGCGTACGGCCTCATGTCTCGGTGGCGGCGGTTCCCCGCCTAGTTTGCGCTTGTTTTGGCTGTATGAATCTCGCTCTTTCTTATGGCGGTGATAGAACCAGAGCTGTTGGAGTTGCTTATCAGCATCAACTTTTAGCCAGCAGGTAAAGAATTTACAACTCACACTTATGTCATTTGACTGAGCACCAAGATTTGATGCGTAGTATTCAACCGCAGCGTTACTCGGCTCGGGATCATTGTTAAAGTATTCTTCCAGACGGGCGACTATATGAGAATTAAACCGAGGTGCCTCGGGCAAAGACTCTGATGGATGGTATACTGTGTACTTGGAGCTCCGTGACGTGTTCATTATTTCGTTCCGGTTGATCTTTTCGTAAGTATTATCTCGGGCCTGCGGTACAAAAGGCGCCTTTGATGAAGAGGGGTGATGTCCAATATATTCCCGTGATGCTGCTGTCGTAGTTCGGTCACTATCATAGGCCAAACGACGCACACCAACGAGTGGACCCGCTCGTAAGTCGTCGGGTAATATATCCTCTGCTGGCAGAGTGGTGCCTGATATGGATTTGCCTGATATGGATTCATTGTCGCAAATCCTTTCTCTGCCGGTATTGGCAATCGTCGTATCGCTGATCTCAGCGGGAGGCTCGTTCGAGGTAGTCGGCTTAATCATGTTGTTCGACCTAATGAAAGCCACAAAATTGCAGGCGTGGTCTTCGGGAAGCAAGTCCCAGATCATGACCGGCAGAGATAGTAACAGTAGTGTCGAATGGCTCTTGAAGACACCCTGAACCTTGACATACTTGGCCAAGGCTGGGAAGCTGGCCAACCATTGCTCCCATGCGTCCAGATCGAGTTGCTGGTTATCTTCGAGGGCCAACGAGATCATGACATGCGGTCGATCTTCGGTAGGTTCTGTGCCGGCACCCTCTACTGGACCACCCCTGCCTGAACCTATAGGAGCGGTCGGGAGGGGCATGGTCGCCTCTGGCTCATCCGGAGGCGAGGGGGGGCGCCTGTTCCCAGGTACAATGCGGCCCAGCTCTATGCTGGGCGCTTTGTGGTTCGAGGTCATCATGAAGTGCACCGGGGTTGACCGAGCCTCGAAGTGCTTGCCGTTTATGGTGATGGGCCTGGGATGTTTGAGGCGCGCTAGAACCTCGGCGTGAAGCATTGCTGCTGAGAAGGTCCTGACTTTCCACTGTTGAAGAACTTCAATGAGCGCATTCGTGAACGAATAACGCCCTGGATCCGGGGCTATGGCGTCCCAGCTAGATGCTGAGATGGTCTCGGTGATGCTCTTGCCGTTGGGGAATGTAGCGCTCGCAGCGCCTGCACAGCAGTCCAGCAGGATCAAAGTGTCCGAGACGGAGCGTTCCAACAGAGTCTGGATTGCGGACCACTGCAGCCATGGCGAGCCAGAATGGCGAGTTGCACACCAGGTGCTTTGCCTAGATTCGTCTATCCTCGCGTGGCCGCCGTAGTAGACAATGAAGAGGGTGTCTGTACCTTCATGATCTTTAATCAGGGAACCAACCTTGAGCATCAACTCTAGGTGAGAGTTCTCGGACGGAATGGCAAAAATGTCGGTTTCGAAGCTGTAGTCTTCTCGCATACATTGCTCAAGGTCCTCAAGCTCAGGCAATACAAAAAGATCATCAGATTTCCAGTGAAGTAATAGCACTTGTACTTTGGAATATCTTTGCATGGACCGCCCCCTATTTGGGAATGCTCGCCCAGCCGACTGTGGGTGGTAAAGGAAGTAGGTGCGGTCAGCATTATCAAAACGTGGAGACAGACTATATGACGGTTGATGAGATATACAGTCCCATCGCTGCAGAAAAAAAAGAGACAAAGAGAAAGAGAAATAAAGAGACATACATCTTCCAGACTCTTTGCAAACGTCTCGAGATGCTTGACGTGAAAATTCACACGGCTTGTGTCATGAGTTGCAGAAGGCGTCGAGACACCCGCACCCGAGCCATACTGCGCCCATCCGAAAAGACCACGTTAGTAAATTGAAACTGGCTGGTTGTTTTGCCATGTTGACGATGACCTTGCGTGAAGAGGGCCCATGGATCAAAACCTACAGTTGAATCCGCACTGCTCATGCTGGCGCCATCACCCCTTGGTGCCCTCGTGCGGAGGGTGACATATGGCTCATCTTTGTGTGTCTGTGTTTGCTGTGGGTGATTATGATGAAGGTGATGCTGATGAGAATCCATTCTGGGCGTTTTGTTGTGGCGGTAGCCCAAAGCTGCTGCACAAAGTGGGTGCGGCTTTGAATGAATTGAAAACCGGGCGATTTTGAGGTAGAACGAGGGGCTCTGTTCGGGAGGGCCGCTTTTACAGCCTGTTGCTTCTCTACCTTTTCATCTTTTGCAGGGTATATGGGGTTCGCGAGGTGTGCATATCTTGATGTCGTCTCTCTTTTTTTTCTTTCTTGAACTGCACAGAAATTATTAGGAGAAAAAAAAGAAAAAGCCCGGCTCCCGTCAAATGCGCTTGGGATGAATGAATCTTTGATGGTTTGGCAACAAGATCAAAAACAGCGGATTACTGCGATGATGTTCTCCTGGGCCGGCTGTCATCTGTTGTCACCCTGGTGCAATCACTGACTGTCCGACGGCGGCCTTCCCTCCTTCTCGGTGGCTCAATCGGGTTTAGTGTCCTTGTCCCTCGATCGCAGATTGGGGTCTCATTGCTTGATTGAAAAGCGCTACTCCTATGCATGTGTAATCAGACCCTGCCGACACAAGGGTTGCAGGGTCTCTTTCACCAAAAGCTTTTTTTTTTAATAAGCTAGTCTAGTTTTATCTTGGCATCTTGTGATTTGTTAGTAGAGTAGTAGTCGGTATAAGATATAACTGTGCTTTATTAATTCGACAAATTATATAACTGTCCAATGTCAAAATCGTCTCGTCCCACGTTTGAGAGGAAGCAACTAACTGCACACAGCTCCGGGGTCTAATTAGCAGCACACAGCCGCACTTTGGGCCTCGCATGAATAACAGCGGTTAATAGTGGAGGCGAGGATGCTGTCAAACAGTTTTGGGTTATGTATACTGTAAATGGGTCTTTCGTTTCCGATCCCATGCGCCGAAAGTACAGTATTTCCGCAGGCGATAAGGCATCTACAGTATAGCATACAACAAAGCAGCAAAACAACCATAACCTTAATTTGTTTCCTCCTTCATTTGGTTGCCATCCGATTATTAATAATCATTCGAAATGCGGGACAAAGACACTTTTTTCTTGCAAACCTGGTCATGGTTGAATCGTAGCCGGGATTCAGAAGGAAAACCTAGCCCCGCCCTCAAATAGCATCGCATTCCACTTTGCTCACAAATTTACAACTTCAAGGACTCTACCTCTATCTGCACTTTGCAGCCCTAGACCCCGCACACAGTACCAAGTCGCTTGTATAGATACTGATCCTCACCACAGCTGGGGGCGCTAGACTACTAACATTATTTTCAGAATGGGGTCTGACCAACCTGCTGCCCTCGTTGAGGGCCGGCGCATATACCTTGGCAACTTGCTTTACGGTGTTCAGCCGGTCGAAATCGAAGACTCGCTCGTGAACAACGGCTTTGAAACCTACCAAGATATTCACATCTCCGTAGACCCGGTGACCGGCCGTAACCCAGGCTACTGCTTCGTTGACTTCCCGGACCGCGCCACCGCCGAGCGCGCCCTCACATCTCTCCACGCCAGCATCCGCGGCAAGCCCTTGAAGGTCGGCCCCTGCGAGCCCAAGAAGCAGAATGAGAGCGGTGGAAACAGCAGATGGAAGAATAGCAATGATTCCGGCAGGGCGGAGCCCGCCTTCAACAGATGGGGCAACTGGTCCGGGCAGAGGACTTCATCGTCGAGGCACGCCGATGAGGAGAGTAGGGGGGTGCCCATCGACATGACGGACCAGCGTGGTGGCATTGAGCAAGGGCCGTATGGGGCCATTGAACACTTCAACCAGTCCTTCGCAGCGGGCGGCCAGCGGCTTTATGTCGGTGGGCTGGGCAAGATGATCAACCAGCAGCACAACCAGGACGAAGTGCGAGAGATTCTAGCAGGCTTGAACCCGTGAGAATCCTCTTTCCCAACTCCCCTATCCTTTTTTTTGCCTTTTTCAGCGTGACTGTGCGTTCCAACTGTGGGTGTTAGTTTGTTGCTGACAGGCCGGGGTTCGGTGGGAGTAGTATCGCCATCAGCAAACGGATCACGCCACACCCGTCTACGAGCAGCATGCCGGGGAACCACCATTACTGCTTCGTTGACTTTGCGACTGCCCAAGAGGCTTCCACCGCCGCAAAGGCGACAAACGGGAGATTCTGGGCCGGTGGACGCCTGCGTGTCAGCTTTGCCAAAGAGATCCCGGACAGGGTTAGAGAACGCGCCGTTCCGTCCAAGGACAATGTGACTTGGCGGAAGAGGACTGCAGAGAATGATCCACCCCCGGCGGGCCAGCTGTCGTCATGGCGCAAACGTCATAATAACGATCACAGCGGCGGGGGGACCTCTCAACCCACAGCATCTATTGAATCTGCAAACTGGCGTTCAAAAGAGCCTGAGCAAAAGTTGAATGCGATGTAAAGCGTTGGGATGGCTGTATTACATGATCCTTGGAGCAAATGACGAGCCTGTAGAATTGGTCTATTCTAGGACTAGAACTAGAATAGATTAGGTCCAGGCTGTGTTGGTTAATTTGTCCAACATTCCATATTTAGTTTGCATTCGCAATCGTGAAAATTTGACTGCTAGGCTGAATGACTCTGACTCTGCATTTGATGTTGCAAGTAAGGATCAACCTTCTTTCAGATTAATTAACGCAGACATGCATGATATTGAACTGTCGTGTAAATGCATCTTGGAGGTTGAGAGGAAGCATGGGCTAAGAAAATTAAGTGACTGCCGTCTCACCACCCACGTGTCTCTGGTGAGTTGATAGCTGGAGGTGGGGCTGTGCCGTGCAATGCCGAGCCTGGACTTGGTGTCGCTCGGTCAACATTCAAGGCGATAATGAATGTTGATCCAAGCATGCAACTTCCAAGATAGGTAAGGTAACAATTACCTAGGTACCTAATTAATGTACCCTCAACGAGGATTAGCAAACCACCTCGCCAATCGATCAATCAATCAGTTGACGAACCAGCTACTCACCAGCCTGACTCTGCCAAGAAACTCAACCAGCAAACGCGACTGGTAATTAATGCTGCACACCGTTTCAGTCAACTAGCAATCCTGACCTGACCTGACTTGGGCCTCCACAATACGGCCGGTACCTTACTGTACATCAATCTGCACCGACCATCAAAATGAAGCTGAGGATCACCTTCCTCCACAGACCCGGCAATGCCGTGGATCCGGCGTCGCTCAAGATCACCGATGACAGCCTTACTGGCCCAGATCTCCATGCAGCCCGCGAGGTTCGGGCAACCTTTGCCCGCGATGAACTTCCTGCCGAGCTGCTGGCGCTCCTCGTGGCTACAAATGACTTCCACGTGAGATGGGTCGGCTCGCACGCATACCAAACCGTAAACCCCCTGCAGTCGAGACTCCCACCAGGTTTCCACCTATTCTATACGCCGCTGGCAGATGAAAAGAATCAAGATTCGTAAGTCTAAAGGTTCATCTTTGTCTGTCCCGATACTGTGCTTGAACCTGACCCGTTTGTTCTGTGCACAGTGCAGTCCTCACCTGCGATCTATTACGCAAAGCTTTCGGAGGTCTGGAGAACTGTCTGTCAAATGTGAGTAGTCACGCCGTAGTCGTAGGCAATAAACAGTATGATGTGATGCACTTTGTTCAATGACTTGTTTGATTGACAAAAATGGCAGGAATCATTTGTCTCCCTCCCCAAGAGCCGCTTCTCTCACTCACCAGCCTATCAATTCTATCAACCTCTTGAGGACCTGCGGAACCTCACCCGCTATATAAGGGATGAGTTGTGTCGTGAAAACGACCCCCTCTGTCGAGCCCAGGCAGAGCGCCTGACCGAGTCCGTCTCGCTCGACATCTCGTGGGACAGCACTGCCAACATCCTCAGGGTGGCCACGCTGTCTCCATACCAGGCCCAGCCCCTGACCGTGACTGCCTACCCGGGCCACCGAACCGAGGTTGGAATGCTGGGCGAGGACACCGCGCCGACCCTGGAGCGTCACGAGGTCGGCATATCCGGCCACCTCGTCGTGCTGGGCGAGCGCAACACCCCTTCCCCCACCGCGTTCGGCTTCCCATCCCGTCACCGGGCCGCCGCCGGCGACTCCGTGACGTCCTTCTTCCCTTACCACTCCGACACCTCCACCGGCCTGCACCCGACCCTGAGGCTGGTCATGACATCGCGCAAGCCGGACGAAGGAACCTGCACGCCGCACGCCTACCTCACGTTGCCCCGCACCATCTTCGCCGACATGTACCAGCTCTCGGACCCCCTATTCCTGGCCTCCAAGAACCTCACCGCCCTGCGCTACATGTCCAGCCCCGTCGACCTCGAGGCTCCCGACTACGCCATGAGCATATGGGGCTCGTTCGTGCTGGTCGACCTCGCACGGCCCTCGGGCGACGCCGGCGACGCCTGGACCGCCGAGATCCCGCTGCACCTGCGGTACCTCGCGCCCGCGACCGGCGGTCACCGCAGCATCGAGGTCCCCACGCCCGCCGTGTTCTGGGCCTGCTCCGCCGACGACGTGGGCAACCTGGCCACGAACCCGTTCGACCGCACACGGCTCGGCTACGACGGCCTCTTCGACGCCAACACGGTCTTTTGGCATCTCGAGCCGAGGCCGCCGCCCCTGCCCGTCGGCACCACGCGCCTCATGCTCGGCGTCGACGTTCCGGTCCTGGACATAGAGAGGTCGGGCTGGATCGGCGCCGGCACTGCCGCCGTCATTCTTTTGGGCTTTGGCTGGGTCGTCTGGAAGCTCCTCGGCGCTGGGCTGGCCAAGAGTGCAGAGGGCGGAAAGGCGCCTGCCGTTCAGAAACTGGAGACGAAGAAGACGAAGTAATCCATTGCAAGAAGGTACCTGGGAGGGTGGATTCCGAAAGGTTCTAGGGTGATATACCACTCATCGTCACAGGCAGGCATGCGAAATGCCAGAATCGAGCAGAGAATGGAACAGCACCTTGAACTTCGGATGATAATGCTGCGTACCAAACGAATCTCCGGCACTGGCCGGCAAATGTAGCTCATCTAGTACAAAACAAGCAATGTGCGATGACAGCAAGCGTTTGATTCCTTGAGGTTGTCCAAGATGTGGGATGAATCATCTTTGCAAGCGGTTACAACCGCCATGACAATCTCATCACATGCCATAGCTGAACGAGGCGCAAGACTCCTGCGCAATGTATGTGTGCCCTTCATGATTTCTATTTTTCGCTATACAATCACAAGTCTAGTCTGCAGAGCTTCATAAACGGCCACTCCCATCATACCTGCGTATTCACGTGCATGCTTAAAAGGCAAAGACCTGGTCCTCAAGCTTGCTCACAGGGCGAGCCTTCTTGAAGCCCAAAGCCTCGGTAGCCTTCTTCAGACCGCTAACCATAGGCGGGGGACCGCAAAGCAGGATCTTGACATCATCTGCCGGCTTGGGGAGCCATTTCTGTCACGTAAAAAATCCGGTTAGTATAATGACCACAGGCGATTTGCCACCGTTCGTTTTTTACAACACATCGACTTACGGTGATCATGTCCTGTGTAACAAAGCCAACGCCGCCGGTCCAGCCCTCGGGCGGCCTGTCCAGAACGTAGTGTACCCTGAATCCCTTGTCCTCGGCCGCGAGAGCATCCAGGTCCTCCTTCAGCAGGATGTCCTCCTTGGTGACGTTGGCAAAGATCAAGTCGACCTGGGTGGTGTCGCCAGCGGCACGGCCGCGGACGATGGCGCGAACGACCTGGAGCATGGGGGTAATACCGGTACCACCGGCGATCATGCCAAAGTGACGAACCATGTTGGGCTGGTACACAAAGGCGCCCTTGGGGCCCCTGACGCGGATGCTCTGGCCGACCGAGAGCCCGGCCATGTACTTGGAGATGTTGCCAGTGGGGTACGACTTGATCAGCAGGTCGACGTAGCCGGGCTGCTCGTCGCCGCTGATCGGGGTGTAGGACCGCACAACCTCCTTGCTGCTGCCGTCGGGCTGGGGGATGTCGGCACCGATGGAGATGTGCTGGCCGATGGGGAGACCAAGGATCGAAGACGGCGATGGGAGCTGGACACGGTAGCTGCGAGAGGGACCGAATGGGTAAGTAAAAGTTCAAGCTTGGAAATGGTGGCTTCTCTGGCGGGACGGGAAGCTTACATGGCGACATTGTGGGATATAATGGTCTTCTCCTTGAGCTCGAACTCCTGGAATTTTGTCGGGTCAAGGACCTTTTTGGGCTCTGTAGAAACACACCCCCGTTAGCATACATTTTCTGCTGCACAACAGACGCAAGTATGCTTTCTACTTACTGAGCTGGAAGAACTTCCATGTGCCGAGAGCCAGAGCAAGTGCGACGCTGTAGACAACCCAATCCCTCTTGACGATGGCGGTGCCGATGACAATGAGCGCCGCGGGGATGTAGACCCCGTCGACGTAGACCTTGGAAGTCAGAGGGGGTGCCATATTTGCCTCTCTTGACGTTTTCTTTTTTTTGTCTTCGTCGTTGCCTTTTTTTTCTCTACTTTTGCCCGCCGGGACCTGGCTTTTTAAAGTCTTCTTTTCTGGCGGCCTTTGGAGCTTTCGTGGGCAAGGAAAAAGGGACCAGGTGGAATTGAAGCTAAACCCCGAGCGCGACTTGGTCGGGGCCAAATTGCGACAATCCTCCCACCGAAAATTTGCGGACCCCGGAAGTGGGCTGATCCTGTGACCGCTATTAAGCCCGAAGTCCGGAAGTAGACTTATTCTTGCGAATACTATTCTCTAGAACTAATTTAAGGTTCCATCTGATCCGAAGGTCCCTCAAGTTGTTAAAGCCGTGGCATAATTAAATATGGATATGTCTACGAGTGGAATTTTGGTGAAGAGGAATTCCGTTCCTGTTTACGCATTGTCTTTTAATATAGCACTTTGTCTTACTGAAGTGTGTAAAGTCCCATCGCTGATACGATACCGTAGGCCTTGCGCAGGCCTAATGTTGGTTGGGAACTGGATGAATGCCCAACGCAATTGATTCGATCAACCACCTAAGCTTGAACCCCTCCAATAGCCAATTATAGGGAAGGTGGAGAGGGGCAATTCCTTCCAATCCACTCACCCACCATGAAGCAATAACGTCTCTATGTTGCCTCTAAGCTTTACTGCATAGGTGGTAGTCAGTCTTGCATCGTAAATCGGGTCACTTCCAACATAGTGACTCTTGGTTTTTTTGGGGTTTTTTTTTTCTCTTGCGAGTAGCGCGGACGTGATTAGACCACCTTGGCCGATATTTTGTTCTTTGACAGCTATTTCGGCCTATATTCAAGCAAGATCCTTTCTCACACTGAGCCCGCCCCGAATTTCAACGCATGCCCACCATGGGTGAACCTGTCAATATCGAGGAGGCTCCTTTCCCACTGACAGACGTCGACAAGTGGGTTTTGTCACAGACAGATGAGGAATTCAAGTACCATGATTGGGAAGAGCTTCGGGAAATCATCGGTATGCTGGCCATCACCGAGAAATTGCCGTGCTTTTGGCAGTAAAACAACATCATGAGCCATTTGCGTTTTTTTTTGTACCTGGAGATATTGACACCTGTATCCAGACAACAATAAGCTCGAAGTACTGAAGCGAAAGCCGTCAGACCTACGGCGATACATGAAATGGACGGCCGAAACCAAGGCCGAGTATGGCAGCATGACCAAATATATCATGATCCATCGGCTCCCTAAAACTTGGGGAGATGTCCCCTTCACGCCGGCGTCATCGATTCCTTTTGCAGATCCCTCCGACTATAGGGTTCTGTTGAACGACTGGCCATATGGTTTGGCCCCTGGCATCACGCACATTGTGGTGTGGTCACGTACCATGATACCGACAGATGCGGAAACGGGCGACATGACACCGGAGAGCAGGAAAACGGTTGCGAACTTTGTTAAGCGCTTTTTCGTCGACGAGCTTGGCCCTGGCGGTGAGGATCGGGTGATGTGGTTCAAGAATTGGGTCGCCCTTCAGAGTGTGAGAACGCTCGAACATATCCATATCATGGTCAAAGACTGCAACGAGGCTATATTGCAAAAGTGGACGCGGGAGCTCGACTGCCACCGGTAGAGATGAAGAACACCATAGATTAGATAACCATGCCCACAATGCCACTTATAGACGGCATTTAAACCACCAGCCATCCATCCCACTTGGATTAAATCATGCCGCCCGTCGTTGTTTCCGGTTACCAGCAGGTTGCTGTTGCGCACCGGCTGGATCAACGCCGCCTTTTTGCAGAGCAGCCATCTGCCGGGCAGTCCCCATCAGACCGAATCCCTTGTATGCAGCAAATGCCGGGATAAGGAGCCACATGAAAAAGAGCGAATTTCCAAAGAGGATAACGAGGACCAATGTTGCCCACGTGACCCAGATAACGTCGAACATGTACTCGGTTAGCCCGGATGCTGCCAAGTCCTCACCCGAAGTCTTGAGTGTGCCGTTGGCATCGTGCTTCGGTCGGCCGGCCTTTTCCAGCGTAAGCTGGCAGATGAAGCTGGGGACGGACACGAGGATGTAACCCAGCAGAGAGCGTGGCTTTAGGATAGTGTGGCAGAGCAGGAAGGTGGCATGTACCAATGCGGATCCGACGTGAAGTTTGTAAAGCGTTGCCGCGTTGGACTTGGCGCGATCTTTTTTTGCTTTTTGTGCCATGATGATTGCGAAGATGAGGCTGAGATGAGGCGGTTTATTTGATCGTGAAAAAAAGTATATGGTCTTGTAATTGGGGAAGTATTCGGAAGAATCTTGTGGCGCTCTGTTCGAAAACAAAAAGACAAATGAGCCACTTGAGGGGGTTTGTGTGGGATAGCTTGTCAAAGTGACAATTCACTGAGGTACCTTACCTCATCCGCGTGGCTTGCAGTGGACAAATCTCCCGTCGTTAGTGTTGCCACTCAATCGGCACGCGCGCATGGGGCGGGAGTCCCCCGTTGCTTGGGCAGGCCCAGCCAAGACCTTTAAGCGCCCCTCGACCAATCAGGGTGTTGGAAGGGACTGCGAACAACAACATCGCGACGTGAGGAAGGCGTGCATCAGCAAGCCAAAAGCTTTTTCTTCCTCACAAACAATTCAGTCATTATTGCCCCTGAACCCGTCTGGTTTGTGGAGCTTGGTACCAATCGTTTGCGCTGCAATTCCACACTTCATTTTTGACCGACAGAGATAATGGCGTGCAAACAGTAATTTTTTTCGCACCTGTTTGTTGCTGGTGCACGTCTTTTTTTTGCATGCAAACAAGCTTGTTTTCCTTTGGATGGTTTTTTTCTGGGGCGCGTTTGTGTACGTCTGACCGACGTTCAAAGAAACCCCCCACTCGATCTTCCACCCGTACACAATAACTTCGGGTCGCCTTTGGCAGGAATTGATGAGCCTACTTTACTTACGCAAAGCTCATCTTCTTCGAGATTTACATATCCGTAATTATTAATGGTTCTTTGCGCCTAATCGTCCCACCTCAAACGTCGACATCGAGGTGTCACCGGCCTGAGTGGTCGCGAATCCAACCTTTGAGCTCGCCATAGCAAAACGACGATCTCACGCGCTCGACCATAGACACAGGCACGTCGGTCGCTGTTTCCGGTCGCGTGCAACCTGGCCAAAGCCTCCCACGACGCATATAGAGCGACGAACCCGAAGCGCGTTTGTCGACCTTTCGATCTGGGGTGGCAAAGGTACCTTTGGTCCTGAGCCTCCTCCTTAGCCTGATCCCATGGCTTGGCATGTCAGGTAGCAGTCTACGAGCATAGTCGAATGTCACGGCCCTTGGTGCAATCCGCTGCCATGGCACCCGGTAGCAGCGGTGCCAACGTCGCAGCACTATTAAGACAAGCAGTGCTATACCACCTCGACAACAGCGCACACGAAAATGCGCTTTTTTTCGCCGAAAGACTCGCTGCTCAGGACCCTCGATCCCCCGAATCAGCGTTTCTCCTGGCCCTCTGCCACTTCCGCCTGGGAGACTTTATGTCTGCGCACGATGCGAGCAAAGACGACCTGAAGGGAGCAGGTATTCGGAGTTTACATATAGGGCGTGCCTACGTATTCGCGCAGAGTTGTTTGGCGCTAGAGAGATATCGAGATGGAGCTATCGCGCTGGAGAGGTGTCGACCGCAATGGCCGCACAAGACCACTTTTGGGAAACACACGGCCTCCACGCGCAGCCTGATACCTGATGCTGCCGCACTAAACTGCCTACTTGGCAAGCTCTATCAGGGGCTCGACGACAAGAACAGGGCTGTATCCTGCTTTGAGGACGCACTGAAGCTGAACCCTTTTATGTGGGATGCCTTCACATCATTGTGTGACATGGGCGTTCACATCAAGGTTCCGAACATATTCAAGGCCACCGACAAGCTCGTCCGAGCTCTTGATTCAGACGATAAACCCACAGTTAACGACAAGGAAACTTCTTCATCAACTCCGTTAGAGCCGCTGCCGAGAAAATCGGCTTTGCGTTCGGCCCCCACCGACGCGTCAGATCCTTTCGATCAACCAAGAGCAGTCGCCTTTCAAGACAGACAGGCGCTCGGAAATCTCGTAGCCGCTGAGGCCGAGGAAAACGAGTTTCTCCAGAAGATTGCAGCCGCTCGCTCTAGGATGGCAGCTGCTTCAGGACCCAGTGGAGCGAGTGATCTACTAGATACTCCTCCAGCTCCTTCGGCTCCGGTGGAGATAAACGCCTCGCGTGGAGGGGCTCATCCTGAGCCTCCGCACGCGCCCATGCGCAAAACTAGGGCGGCGCATACTATTGAACCGACCCCTTCAGATGCTCCGCCAAGGATGGGATATCGAGGCATCACTAAACGAAGAGCAAATTTGGATCCCAACACAGAAGCCGCTCCGGCCACAGAGCAGCCGGCTTCGCAGATGCTCAGAACCTCAGCCTCATCACTATTGGGAGCTGAACAGCGGAAAAGGACCATATCTGGACATCCAGTCCAATCCAGACCAGGTGTTACTGAAGAACCGGGAGCACCACAGAGGAGAAGTGCCAGGCTCAATATGTTCAAGCAGCCCTCTACCGCCAAGCCAAACACTGCAACTGCTCCCATTAGCACCACATCTACGAGGGAAATGAAGAAAGCTAGACCAGCCATCTCGAGAATCATGCGCCCAGGAAGTAGCGGTTCCAACGTTGGGAGAGTTGTGAGCGGGAACCGGAAGCCAGTGGAGGAAAATACCATGGATGTTGATCACGTGGAGCCCCCGAAGATGAGAGATGCCGTTCAACCACCTCTAGGACCTACAAGGCCACTCGAAGCGGACGGCCACAGCACGGCAAGGTTAGAAGAAGCCTTGCGGCTTTCGATGGATCTTCTCAAACGCCTGGGAACAGGATATTTGGCTCTCTCACAGTACCAGTGCAGCGAAGCTGTGCAAGCTTTCAGCACGATACCGCGAGCACATGTTGACACCCCATGGGTTTTAGCTCATATCGGACGCGCTCAGTACGAGCAGACCAAATACGCCGAAGCAGAGGCCTCCTTCAAGCGCTTAAGAACATTGGCGCCGAATCGGTTGGAGGACATGGAAGTCTATTCCACGGTACTCTGGCACCTGAAGAAGGAAACAGAGGCATCGTTCCTGGCCCACGAGCTTGTCGATATAGCATGGCATTCACCGCAGGCCTGGTGCGCCCTGGGCAATGCATGGTCACTGGCATCAGATCGTGAACAAGCGCTGCGATGCTTCAAGCGTGCCACTCAGCTCGACGCAAAGTTCGCGTATGCCTACACACTGCAAGGGCACGAGCACTTTGTTAGTGAAGAATACGATAAGGCGTTGACATCATATCGACACGCCATCGCTGCGGACCGGCGCCATTACAACGCTTATTACGGCATCGGAAGAGTGTACGAGAAGCTTGGCAACTACGACAAGGCATACACTCACTTCCATGCGGCCTCGGTGATTCACCCGACCAACGCGGTTCTGATATGCTGCATCGGTACGGCACTGGAGAAGCAAAAGCAAGTTGTGCAGGCCCTGCAGTTTTTCACAAAGGCGACCGAACTGGCACCGCGAGCAGCGCAAACACGCTTCATGAAAGCGCGTGCCCTTTTGGCCTTGGGACAACTACACGAGGCGCAGAAAGAGCTCATGATTCTCAAGGACCTCGCACCAGACGAGGCGACTGTGCATTTCCTACTTGGAAAGCTCTACAAAACACTTAACGACAAGAACACGGCGGTCCATCACTTTACGATTGCACTGAGTTTGGATCCAAAGGTAAGCAACCCACTGCGTATAAATGTTGCTTTTATTTTCTACCAGACGCTGATGGCTGACAACCCCAACAGGCTAGCCAATTGATCAAAAAGGCCATAGAAAGTCTCGAGGATGATGAATGTTATGACGACTCCATGGTGCAATGACAATAACAATGTTGCCCAAGTGTGGGCGAGAGCAACGGCTTTCCCCCTAGAACTTGCTACGAATGTATATAACCGACTCTGTGATGAAACTGGTCACCCGTCAGTCCAGTTGGCCACCACGGAAATCAGTGGGATGTTGTTGCATGGCGTCTAGGAAAACGATACAAGAAGATACGAACCATCGATCATTTCAATCCATGGATATGCAGCATTGCATTGGCGTTATGGACATGATATTAGTTGGGAAGCAAGCAATCTGGAATTTTTTATGGGCCACTGCGTTCTGGGGAGAGCCGTGGGATGGGACGGAAGGGAGACTGGATCAAGAGATAGTTGGGTAAGGCTCTGATTATGCGATTATGTTCCCGGGGAAGCGGTCTTTTTTGGGAGGGGGGCGTAGGGGGACAACACCCCATGAGCATCATGTTACAGCATTGCGTCTTTCCCCCCTTTGTCTTGGTTTATTTTTTCGGCATTCGGGGGTTGAGATGACTGAGATCTGGGTGATGTGGGTTCAACAGTACGGAGCCTCTGCTCGTGCGATCACTTTGACATACCGATCCACCCCCTTTGAAAAACACTTTAGCTTTAGTGCATACGCTAGTGTAACGACGACTTGATGCCTATGTAAGGTACATGGCTCCTGGGACTCTGAAGATCTCAAATTGACGTGAGACGATCTTGATGTTCGACGAGGGTCTTGGAAGTAAA
The DNA here is from genome assembly GCA_004337975.1 of Pyricularia sp. CBS 133598. Taxonomy (NCBI): domain Eukaryota; kingdom Fungi; phylum Ascomycota; class Sordariomycetes; order Magnaporthales; family Pyriculariaceae; genus Pyricularia; species Pyricularia sp. CBS 133598. The sequence continues at coordinate 1,466,611 of CM014983.1, forward strand.
ATGCTTCATGTTGCCAGCCTTGCACCCCAAGAAAAAGGCTAACGGTGGTAGCCAGTAACCAGTATAGGTGCCTAGCAACCTGGACGAACGCAGAGATGTTAGAAGGAACGAGTCCTACACGTCAAGTAGCTACATCTCTCCAGGCAGACTCGATGGCCAGCCATCCAGCGCGTCGAATGTTCGACTTAGGCGGCGGGTTTGCTAGGTAAGGTACCTAAGGCGAGTTTCGACGCGTGAACAATTGCACCCCGTTTGGAATACAACCTACGGACCGATGAAATCAAGCATCAAACATGAAATTAATGTAAAAAAGATACTAAGGATAAGCGTATCTGAGAGAAAGAGCTTCCACCACCAGTATTCACAGCCGATGAAGGTTGCTCAACTCTGTCGAATTGCCCGTTGTCAAACTCACGCACATTCAACGCCTGCAGCGCGCCGCGCGCTGGTTGTCGCGTCCGTAAGTTTGACCAATGCAGAAGAGGTTGGGGAGGTGCGGGGCGGTTAGGTGCACGGGCCATATACAGGGGTATCTGGATCAGCCGCCCTCTTTTTTTTCGGTAGGGGAAATGGGCCTGAATCAAGAAAAGGAAACAGCGCAATAAGCAGCGCCAAAAAGCGGCATTCAATCAGGTCAGATTTAGCTATTTTCTGAGGACAAAAAAAGCCGGACAAGAAAATCCATTTTTACCCCCAACCAAGGAAACCAAATCACTCTGCATGGTATAAAACCCCCCAACCCACCTTTCCCGTTCCCAACTCTCCCACCTATTCCCCCATTCCCGCAAACACCAACAACCAAATCAAGCTGCATCATCAATTTGTTCATCGCGACAATCAATCATCAACACTTTAATCAACTTCATTCACATTCAAATCCATCAAGATGACTGGACGTAAGTTAATACTTTTTTATTTTGTCGTTAAGCCTTGCTGGCTGTTTCATTTCGCGTCGGTCAAGTCGGTGTACGCATGATTTGTTGCCATCGAGGCGACGTCACGCATCTACTCAACGCGTCGCGCCTCAACCCACACGCACTTGACGCTGATTGCATTCCATTACAATGTTACTACTTTTCTACAACGTGCATCATGCTAATTATCATTCTCAATCACAGGCGGAAAGGGAGGAAAGGGTCTTGGAAAGGGTGGCGCCAAGCGTCACCGCAAGATTCTTCGTGACAACATTCAGGGTATCACCAAGCCCGCCATCAGGCGTCTGGCCCGCCGTGGCGGTGTCAAGCGTATTTCTGCCAGTAAGTCATTCCATCGATGAAGGATCAACTACACTTCCACCATCAATATACTAATCCATCACCCTCTATAGTGATCTACGAGGAGACCCGTGGTGTCCTCAAGTCCTTCCTCGAGGGTGTCATCCGTGACGCCGTCACCTACACTGAGCACGCCAAGCGCAAGACCGTCACGTCGCTCGACGTCGTCTACGCTCTCAAGAGGCAGGGCCGCACCCTGTACGGTTTCGGTGGTTAGATGGGGAGAAGTTTATTCACGAGCATGTCGTTTTTTGCATTTGTTTTCACGTTCGGGTTGGGCAATTACAGGACTACTGGCGTTACGGCGATGGTAAACTTTTACCGGTTCACATGGGAATCAATCAAATAAGGTCTCGTGGCCTTCGCGTCATTTTGAAACACCAAATAAACAACAGATGAATACCCACTGATGGTTCTGAGGTTGGAACTTTGACGATTCGTTTCATGTTCAGCGTGTTGGAATACCGAACAGCGCGGCAAAGGTCCAATGTTAGCGAGAGATAATTCACTTGGTTGATTGCTTCGTAACATGATTGAAACGCAGAAAGGGTATCTTGGATTTCTGTGACTATTTATATGCTAAAAAATGCGTTTATTTGGAAGTTGAGCCTTGATCAACTTGTCATGCTCTCGAGGTTGATAAGCAGACCGCAACAACCTGCACATGTACGTGAGTCGGGTAGGGAGCTCAACCAAAGCAGCCAGCACTGTGTAATCATATCACCATGTCCTCTCAACAAATCCCACAATCCTAGAACGTAAATCTGAGGCGTCATATCCCATTTCGCCTCTCAGAGGTACTTCTTCCCTGCGGCAGCAACCCTTCCACGGAATATGGGACTCCTGACTTCCATGTTGACTTTGTAGAAGGGGCTCATGATGGCCTTGACCCAGTTCTCGTAGACCTCCATGAAGAAGCTCTTGATGGCTTCCTCGGTGGCCGCGCTCATCGGGTTCGCGGCGATGGAGTTGCGGGTGGCGGCGGTCGTCTGCGGGCCCACAACGACGGGCTGGTGGAGGAGGAGGAATTTGACGTTGCCGCCGGTGACGAAGCATGAGACGTAGCTGTTCAGGAACTTGTCGACACATTTCAGGTACCTAGGGTAAGCGAATTTTGTACGCTGTCAGTCTAGCTGCAACGCTACGACGATAGGTATTGTCGGCCTGGGGGATCGCACATCTGGCCGGTGTTCCATTGCGCTTCTTCCACGATGTCCAAACTGCTGTGCAGGATGAACTGGTTCATGTGGCGCGACGCCTCGGCGAACCGGGGCATGCCGTCGCCGCCTTGCTTGGACGTGCCGAACTCATACTCGAACAGTGGGTTGTCCTGCGTCCCGATGATGGCGAAGTAGTACGACATGGTTGAGAAAGAATCAGGTGGTGCCGAACATCGGGGGCCCGAATTCGTTGCGTATTTTCGCTTGGGAGGAAATTGAGGGAGCGATTATCTCCTGCCTCCTTTGACGAACAAACCAACACAGGCTTTTTGCCCACGTTTTGCGATGGGCAACTCGGGATGACGGAGGAAACGCGGTCGCGAGACGCACTAGCTGTGGAGATTCTGGTGGGGGGAAGGTTTGGTGCGCCGGAGCTCACCCGAGTCCACAGCGCTTACAGGGGCCCGGCAGCTAAGAAAAAACTGTGGAGAATTTGCCAGAGTTGATCCGAAGACACACCCCAGTCGTCAGTCCCAAGCTAGGTAGGGGGGACGCCTTCGTGAAATTTCGAGTCTGGCGCGCCCTGACGTCCAACTTTATTGAAACCACGCCCGCGTGCAAGTTTGACAGCGTTCGTCGAAAACCACACACAATGCTTGGACCATTCAGGATAACAAACGTCTTAAATGGCGGTCTTCTATGGTAAGACTTGTTTTTTTCCTCAATCAGAAAAAAATCTTCCTCCGCCGGTCCGGCCATTAACCAACACCTTGCGAAATCAACAGGAAGACCCCATGGCGTCTCTCGCGATTCCAGAAGCTCCGCCAGCGCAGGCGACTGCGAGCTGTCGACGACGTTGTAGCGACTCTGGACAAGGCACTGGCCAAGAAGGGCGAGTCGCTCAAGTCGCTCGAGAGGTGGAAGGAGGAGATGCCGACCGAGGCTGAGATGGCTCCCAGGGACAAGTACACCATCTTTGCGCGGTATGAGAAAAAGTACCGGAAGAGCATTCACAGTACGTGGCATTTTTTGCTCCTTTTGTCTTGAGAAAACTTGGCTCCTGGGTCAATCGCCCGGAGTTACTTCTCTTGGAAAACGTAGACTGACAAAAGTTACTGCTTTTATAGAGCTGCCGAAGTGGACACGAGTGTCGCAGAGAGTCAACCCTCCTGGTTTCTGATGAAATAGTTGAACGAAACCACGATATATCGAGTCCTCGAGCGGTTTCAACTCGCTGGGAATGTCAACTTTGAACGAAAGTCATGGAGCATTCGGTGTCGATCCCAGAGTCTGGCTGGGACGTGGTTCACATATGGCCGTTTCTCTTGCACGTCAATCCTGTGACGCAGCGTACCTTGCGTGGATGAGACTGCTTGGTACATCTTGCAACCTCGTTGCAAAATCTCAGCTCCGTTGTTGGCACCTTGGTGGTGCCTAGTTGATAAGAGCGTCATCATTGTGGGCAAGTCGACATTGACCTATTGAGGCGTGTATCACTTTGTTGTATTTAAGCGTCTGTAACACCAACTTTGTAGAAAAGAAAATGAGTCTTCATTGGTATCATCAAAGTGCAATGCCATTCGAGCCGGATCCTGGCCCCTCACCGGCAAGTATATAGTGCCTTTGTCCGAATCAAACAATGGCAAATGATCAAAACCCTCCCAAGCGCCATCAAGTAACCAAGCTTGTTTGTTCATCTCAAGTGTCCACGCTCCTCGTCGTCCCTGGAATCCCTCTGCTCCCTTGCGCGCGCCTCCCGTTCCATCTGAATTGCCCTGCCGAGACCACCGCGACCCTCGTCGTAGTCCTCACGGTACTCGTCGCGGACCTGACCGCCCGACTTGCCGCGACCGTACTGCCTTCCCTCCTCGAAGCCCGGGTCCAGGTCTGTGCGGATGACGCGCTCGTCTAGCTTGGTGCCGCCAATGTACTTCATGCAGTCGATAGCATCCTGGTGGCTGTAGTACTCGACGAAGCAGAAGCCGCAGGGCGTCTTGTTAAAGCGGTCCAGGCCCATCACCAGGCGCTTGATCTCGCCGCACTTTGAGAAGAGCTCGTAGACTTGCTCTTCAGTTGTGTAGAATGACCTGCGTGGGAAAGTTAGTAGCTGGGACGGATGTAGCTAGCTAGACAGATATGAGGGATGCACTGGTGGGAGGGATAGTGCACACAGGTTGCCGACATAGAGAGTCGTCGAGTTGGCGAGAGGGTCCTCCTGTGGTGGCGGCGTCGGCGCATCGTCGTCGCCGTTATCGGTGCGTCGTCGCTTGTTGTGTTGCTTGTTGAAGTAAGCACTCGGCTTGTCCAGCCGGTCGACCGTTCCGCGAAACTGCATATTGTCTGATTTGTGTAGCTAATTGGTGATTCAAAAGTGAATTATGTTGCACAGCCAGACGTCTGGTGTCTTTCTCTTCCTAGTTTTACTTTTTTTCGTTAACCAGGTACGCGTTTTTTTGTGCTAGATCTGAGGATAGAAAGATCTAATTCCCGAACTCGAATCGCCGTGCGTGAGAAGCTAGCGCTGCGTCAATCGCGCCGGACTCATGCACGCTGTGGAACTTTGGTGCTACTCACAGGCAAAATAGGTACCTTACGAGGTGGTAATGCTTGTTCCAAGGTGGGTCCTTAACAGAAAATGTGCCCCACATAAGCAGTCACTTCCCGGCAGAGAAGCTTGAGGTCGTCGGCGCGTTCAAGAAATTTCGAGGCTGGGGCTTGAAAGAACTCCAGGCAGGCATTCCCTATTGTCACAAAAAATTGTCAACTGCATGCACTCGATAGCATCTTTTTTTCTTGCTGCAAACCGCGTCGGTTTTCTATGACCCGTAGACGTGTGTAGACATTGTGCGCTTAAATCGGACGGTCTCGCTCAAAACAAAAATTCAATCCTTTGGCTGATTCCGTCCAGCATCACCTACATCTCAGTGACGCGCTCCACGAATTTAATGTCGACCTGATACATCACCATCGAAAAGAAGTATTCTTTTTTTCACGCAACCCACACAAAAATGGTGAAAATCACGAGCTACACCCCGGCTTGGCTGAACGAGCCGGCCCATGGTCACAGTTTGTTCGCACCCCCGGAGCTCGACCCTAGGAGGAGTTCGTACGCGCCCAAGGGCAAGCCCAAGGCCGGACCGAGGCGAACGATAGCGCGTCGAGGCACCGAGGTATTTGTCGCCAACGGCCGGGAAATCAGGTGGGGTGATCTCGTGTACCTTAAGGAGCAACACCAGACGAGGCAAACACGGGGTGGTGTGCGCATCAAACGGGAAGACTCCAACGGCTCTGGTTCTTTCGCAATACACGAGGATGATGGACAAAACGCCGGCATCGGGTCCTCTGGCCATGCTCAGGGCATGCGCGTAAGTTATTTCCTCCTCTTGACCTCACCTACAGGAACTGGCTATCTAGTAGTGCTCCTGCTAACAACCTGGTTATTGATATGAAACTGTAGACTATCAAGACACCCGTAGCAGACGACATCAGGCAACTCATCATATCACCGCACTCAAACTATCTCGCAGTGCTCACAGCACATACGGTCCATGTATGCCTGCTACCGGACCCCTCACACCTGACAGCCGAAGATAGTGGCCCTCTCAAGGCCAAGTTCTGGACTCTGGGGCCTACTACGCATGTGACGTCCAAATCGGCTATCGCTTCGGCCCTCTGGCATCCTCTTGGCGTTAGTGGCTCATGTCTGGTCACAGTCACTGACGATGCCATCGTTCGGGTGTGGGAAATATCGGCCGCCGACAGATGGTCATTCGATTCACCCACCCTCGCCATCGATCTGAGGAAGCTCGCAGATGGCACATCCCTCGACCAGGACTTCAGCGCATCGATCGGAGCGATGAACCAGGGATTCTCGCCCGACTCGTTCGATATGGAAGTGGCAGCCGCCTGCTTCGGTGGCCGTGGCTCTGGCTCGTGGTCATCAATGACATTGTGGGTCGCCATGCGTGGAGGCGACGTCTACGCCTTGTGTCCGCTGCTTCCTCAGAAGTGGGCACCGCCGCCTGCTCTGATTCCATCGCTCTCCGTTTCGGTCGTTGCCAAGGTTGCCGCTATTGAGGATGACCCGGCTGTATCGGTTTCTGAGAAGCAACTAGCACAGCAACAGCTAGAGTGGATGTCAGATCTGGATAGCCAGGAACCGCGGATTATCGAGGCCTCTGTTACTGAGCCGGCCTCGGAGATCTACACTCGACCTGCAAAACCCGGAGCCATTCCCAAGCTACAAGGTCCTTTCGATCTTGATTTGGAAGCCCTGGGTGACGACGACTTGGATCTGGAATTGACAGATATCTTTGTCATTGGAGAGAAGGGCGACACAGGAGATTTGATGATGGAAGAGGACGAGGATGAGCTTGCCGCAGACGACTCGGAAGGCTTGTCACTATCTGTGATATGTCTTGTTTCCACCAGCGGGCAACTTCGGATTTGCCTGGATCTTGACGGTGTCCAGGCACAATGGCTTCCCCCATCAAAATCCAAAGTGAGCAGATTCGGCGCGACTATAGATCCTCCTTCGCTTCTTACGTTTCAAACGATGGATGTTATGCGACCTATGGAAGTTACCTCGGACGCATGGCCCATGTTCAGCGAAGACGTTACATCGCGATACTCATTTTACATCACACACCCCGCCGGCATCACGCTGGTATCCCTAGCACCTTGGGTCTTTCGTCTGGAGAGCGAGCTCCAGGGCGCCTCGGTGGCTGGTGCAGACTTCCGAATAGATCTCCTAGTCAAGGGACAGTCATCTACCAGGGATAGGATATACACCCACAAAGGGGGCCCGCTAGCAGCTTGCGTCGCCATCAACGATCCAGACCTGGGTCACTTTGTACTGAGCGGCACGCCCCAAGCTGCCGTCGCACTCACACTGGACACGCCCGAAGATGAGTTTGGCCCTGCCGTCCAGGCGCCGAGCCCGACATTCGCCCAAGAAGAAGATATCAAGCCGTTGGTCATCTGCGAGCCGCGGCCGACGTTCCAGCCACCAGACACGCTTGGGGAGCAGAACGAGCTCTCGGACTTCGTCAAGCTAGCGAGGTCGAGCAAGTACCAGGCGGCGCTGACGCAGCAAGAGATCAGGCTGTCGCCGGCGATCCTTACGTTGCTCACCAACGCACACCAGCACGTGGATGCACAGACGGAGCGGATCAATCAGGCGGTGAGTGAGCTGTTTAGAAGGCTGCAGCAGCTGCCGGCGGAGCTCCACGAGCAGGTGCTCAAGATGAACATGCTCAAGGGCAAGATTGACAAGATCGCGGGCGAGGACGATGTGGACTCTGAAACGGGCGAGCGCATACCGGACGACGCGCGACTCAGGAGGCGGCTCGAGGAGGTCAGGGATCGCCAGAAGGCGTTGGCGGAGCGCATGGACAGGCTGAAGAGACAGACAAGCCGGGCACACAGCCGCGAGCTGAGCGATAAGGAAAAGGCTTGGATAGAGGAAGTCAAGGCGCTCGAGGCGAGCGTGCTTGGAAGCTGGTCCGACGTGGTAGCTACCAGCGGGGAGGAGCTGCAGCAGCAGCAGCAGAGGACGGGGGCAAAGATCAGGCAATACAGGCAGCGGTTCGAGGAGGTCGCGCGGCTCAAGGAAGAGCTGGTCAGGCAGGCTCAGGCTTTGGGGCAGCACCAACAACAGGGCCAGAACCAGCAGAGGAAGGGATCCCCGGCTGGGGACGGCGGCAGGACGGAGCCAGGATCGCCATCTACGCCCAACATGAAGATACCGGCCGAGGTTCGCAAGGCCAAGATTGGGCAGGTGATGCAGCTCCTGGAGCGGGAGACGGCGCTGGTCGAGGCTGTCAAGTCGAGATTGGAGAAGCTGTCAGTGAGCGCTTGATGGAGGATACAAGGCCACGGCAACAGTTGGTCCAGTCAGGGATCACAACTGTGATGTATTCGGGTTGGCGTCAAGGTCTGGGGGTGTGGAGGGTAGCTGGATGTCCAGTTCATGGCAGTCTTGGCGTTACTATGTCAATATAACTTTAGTATGAGTGGCTACCTTAGTTACTTATAGAGTCTTTGGGATTGGTCAGGTTTGAAAAGATCTGCCTCGACTTGTTCCATGTTACCGGTATACCGTATGTAGGCACGCACCTAAGCAATACACGTCCAGGGTCTGCCTCAGTTGAAAGAGTTTAGCACAATGTTATAGCATCAATCGAAATAGTGACAAGGGACTTCCGTCAAGGTTCCCAAGGAAGCGCCCGATTACTACTGTAAGTGAGTCCTTGACATTGGTTTGAATACAGTGTGGGAACTTGGTAGAACTAGAACTAGAACTAGGCTAGATAGTTTTAGGTCTGAGTCCATCTAGTCTAGTTCTAATGCATGTTCCCTCCCTTCCTAATCAGGCTACATGAAATTTTCACCTGCCGTCGTACACCCATAATCTGTACAGCCTCACTTCCAGTGCGGGGTTTGAGGCTCCCTGGCAAGCCTAGCTCTCGTTTTTCTTCTACTTATCCCACATAATTACTTTCCTCTTTTTTTCGAGGAATAGCCCCATCTAGACTTAACTTGGTTTCTGCGATCGGCACTCTGACTACCATTGGCCAGGATGCAATAGGCGGACAACACATTGGTCGATCCCACGAGAGCATTATATTAATTGCCTAGGCTGTACACAAACATGATCAACGGCCAAAACAAAAAAATCACAAGGACAAAGCACAATCGATGCTCGCCTACCCTCACGCAGAAATATACAAAAGCTCCATCGACCCCGTCCGTCAGTTGGTCCCATCAAAAAGTTGCCGTGAGACTACAAGCTATCAGTACCCTCAACAATAAATAACTCGCGGACTATTCTGAAACTAGATATATTTGTTTTCAGCTGAGCACAAGCTTAGATGCCAGCTTATCATGTGTCCATATTTGGTGGCCCCATGCAGTCTAACCCCGAAGTCCTCGAGGTGGCAGTCGGTCTGCATGAGAACAGGGACGCACAATGATTGAACAGCAGCAGCAGCAGTAGCTGGTACATGGCAAGCTTTTACTGGCCATGGTCATCGGAGCTTTTCCGGTTTTGTGCTTGTTTACATTGGTTTTGCTTTTCATTCTTCATTTCTTGCCTATCCTCGCCCATCCACCCTCACAATGACATCCCGGGAGCCTTGCCTATCTCGATGCAATCGGAGGCGCCCCCTCTCTCTTGGTGGTGCGAAGAAAATGCAAGTGCAAACTTAGGCGAGTCTGGAGGGCACTATCACTGCATGCAGTGTGATCGACCTCTCAATCCAGACCTGCAGTCCTCATTCAAGCGGCCCGGGGACAGCTTGATCGCCCAAAACTGGGAACGAAATTGACCGGCTATCTTTTCCATGATGACTCTTGACACGGGCCATTCCTATCGAAGCCTGCCGCCTATAATGAATGCATCTCCGTTGTGTTCTGACACCGTGCAGCAGACTGGATGGATTTTCTGATGCTTTGCGGGTACGACGCTGACGATGACTCTTTTAACCGTCATTTTGGTAACACACCGGCAGGAATATGGGAGGTCAGATAAACCCTCCAGCCTGCCCGTTTTCATACGCATAGTGCGTATGTCTCAGGTACCTACCTGCCGGTACTCTACTGTAAACGGGGTACCTCGCGTCACCCATATCCAATATGTTGGTTGGTATTTGTTCGGCCTCTTGAGTGGTCCTTGGCTCCTCATTCGTTGCCTTACCTGTTTTTTTGTCACCCCCCCCACCGACTTTCTACAAACTCCGGGCAGGAGCTGCATCAACACATGCATGGTAACCTGGAGCAGGTACAACAGCCGGGAAGCTCACTCGCCGAGTAATGGGCCAGTCCTCTTTAAGCTGTGTGCATATCTGGGGTTGTTTTCCCCGCGAGAATTGGTATAAATATGCGGTTGGTTTCCCCTGACTATTCTAGTCACTTTTTCTTATTTTACTCCTTCATGCTCGCTTAGGTTGGAAGCTCAAGCACAAGTTCCAGCACTAGGCTGAAGAATATACTTGTTCCAGGCTGGCTCTCCCGATCTAATGCTCGTCGTTTTCCCCAATTTCACAACAGCGACATCAGAACTCTCACAGCAAACACTACCAAACACAAACCCCTCTACCGCAACCATGGCACAATCAGGGAATCTCTTGGTCGTTGACCTGCATAAACAGACCTTAGGTGCGTTCATCCATATTTACTCTTTTTTTTTTTTTTTTGCTTTCCTCAAAACATCAAGTGAAAACAAACACCCTTTTACAGCCTTCATTTCTTGCCGGGATCAACTAGCTAACATCAAAACCTTATAACCCTCGGTTTAGACAACTGCTTTTTCATGTCGGTTGAAGATACTACGCTCGACATTATCACCTCCAAGGAGCCCGAGGGTGGCAAATTCCGGGCCATGGTGATCAAGAGCGAGGGCTACGGCTACAGGAAGAAGCGTTCAGTCCTCTTCTCTGATGTGGGAACCACCGTGGTCGAAGCCCTAGAGCTCCTCCACTCCAAGACGGCCGAGGCTCTCAACCACCACATCCTGACCAACGGTTTTGCGCCTGTTCGTGAGAGCCGCCGCAAGCCTCGCGAATGGGAAGATGACGGAAGCGAGATGTCGGCCTCGTCGTCCGGCTCCGACTCGGACGACTCGGATGACTCGACGTCGTGTTCAAACCTGTCCGATGGTGGAGAACCACCTTCCCCAAAGACCAGAAAAAGGTCCAAGAAGCACCGCTCGTCTTCGCGGCCTAGGGCCCGCAGCCCCCCCGTCAGGCCGTCGGGAGCGCCGATGCCTCCACGCACCGCTGTGTTGCCTTTGATGCCAGGCATTCCCCGGCCACCACCCTTGGGCCCTCGTCCGGGCGGCCTCCCTAGCGTCCCGCCCGGACCGCCCGGCATGCGGGGCCTGCCTCCGGGACATCCGGGACACTCCCTCCCCCCGCGCCCACCGCCGGGTTTCCGTCCTGGTCAGATCCCCAGTGGGTTCTTGGACATCCCGCCGGGCCCGCCGGGCATGCGCGCCCGCGACGTCAAGATCGGTATCACCTGGGCGGGCCACCGGCAACAGATGATGGTGCGCCAGGTCCCGACCAGGCGCAACATCACCGCGGCGGCCCTGCGCTACTTCAACGGCAACCGGGACGTCTTCGGCGCCGCCAAGGAGGGCCCCGTCCTGAGCAGCAACGTGTGCGTGCTCAAGGAGCTCGTGCTGCCCAAGGGCGGGCTGGGAGAGGAGCGCTACGACCTGACGGCGTACCACGTGGACGACCTGTCGGACATGTGCGACTCGGTCGCCGGCGTGTCGTCCAGGAAGATTCCGCTCTTTGAGGTAACGATCCAGGGTCTGCCGGGCAGCCAGGATTGCAGCGACGGTGACTGGTAGGGGGATGATTTTGACGGTTTTTTTTTCTTTTTTTTTTTCTTTCTGGTTTTCATGTTGTTCTTTTTTTGTGTGACGATATCATGGGTTTTAATGAGATATGAGATGCAATCAATTCTCTTTTTTTTTCTTATTTCTACGATTTCCTTTCGGCCGATGGGCAGTTTCTCTCTTGCTTCGACAGCTGCGAGTATACGATGGCCCAATTTCCCTCCTAAAATTTGAGCACTTTCCAAACAGCCCCTCTACATGTAATCTCATCGAAATCCATCTTTTTATTAAAATATACTTGAGTCCGTGATTATCAAAGTTTTCTGGTTTCACCAGCAGCATGAATGAACAGGTGTTTCAACCAGTCCGGACATTTCTTGGGGCCCTCCGTATCAATCCCACCGAAAGTGACAATGTATTCCCCTTAGCAAAGAAGTGTGTGATGATTGATATGTCTTGTAAATAAATGGTAGGCTCGATTGTATGCTCGCTGTCGTCAGCCGCTGGCATGCGGGACCACGACTAAGTGGCAACTGTTGGAGGAAGGAAGAGGCAAGAAAGGGGAGATTAGAATTTTCTAGATCTGGCCAGTAACGACGAATGGTTTGTTGTCAGCCGCATAAGCTCGGGGAAGCAGCCATAATGCTTGGTATGCTTGGATATTCAAGGTATTTTGGATGTAGCAAGGGAGTAGAAGCCTTTCTGTGCTCCAAGAGAAAAAGCCTTATACCAGAGTATCCCCAATGTACCCTGTAACTCAGCATGTCCGTACCACCAAAGCGATATGATCACCTGAACATTCGAGGGATACGAAAGAGATCAGACGGGAATGGGGAAAGATCAAGATGTAGCACAGGGGCACGACATGCCCGGACTGTCGGGCAAGCACAACACCTTCCCCCCCCCCCCCCCCCCCCCCCCAAGCCCCATGCATGGCGGCTTTGATGGGACCTCCGGATCAAGCGGGTACCACGGGGGGAAGCAACCCTACCCTCCAAAAAGATAGTTATGGAATCTCAAAAGCAGAGCGGGCTGATTACAAAACCGTAGTAAATGTGTCTGCAACTTGGGGCCCATCGACGTCGGATAAGACTCTCCGCACATTCGTACGAGAAAAAAAAAAGAGCCTGGCTGCTGCTTTTTCTTTTTGCTGATGCTGTGCAACCCCTCGCCCGTGATTTTCTCGTCGCCCAAGAGACCATCAAGCGTCGCCGTCCCACACAACGAGATCGTCAAAGCTCGCGTGGAGGAAATCGTCCGCGGCAGGCATCCCGAGCCTGTTGTGCTGCAGGGGGATGCTGTCGAAGCTGCCGTTCAAGCCGCTGGCGAACGGGCTGATGCTGCGTCATGATGGACACCCGCTGTCTGTCTTGTCGCTGCGGCAGGGCCAGGTGGGAAAGACGCCGCGTAGTAAGTCGTGCTGTCGGGGTCCGGTGCCGGCTGCGTGGTGATATAAGCTGCTTCCTCGAGATCGACGCCTATCAGGTTGTTGTGCAGAAAGGTGTCGTGGTTGGGAGTGGTGAAAGCGCTGGACGCCTCGCTAAGGACACCATTATTACCATTGGAGACATTATTGGTGACGGCTTGCTGGTTGCCGGTCTGTGATCCCTCAAAGGTATAAAAGGTCGGCTGCGGATTCTCGGGGGCCGAGACGGTGTTTAGAGCCGCAGCAGACCGGATGGCGCGGTTGTCGATGTGATAGGCAGGTGTGGGACATACAACGACTTGGGGCTGCGGATGTTCAATGGCGTTTGTGCTAACCTCGAGGCTCTCCACTGTATGCCGAACCACGCCAGCCATGTTGCCTTCGTGATGATTGTTGTGCAATGGGGCTTGAAGATGATGGTCTTGCTGCTGTCCGTGACTGGTATGGACCCTGGTGTGCACCGTCAGCGGATAGCCAGCAGTATCCCGAGGTTGCAGTTCTGTATATGCAGATGTGGCAGTAGAGTTATGGTTGAAGCCTTCATTGGGCGTAACCGCATTGGACTCGTTTCCGTCGGCGTTTTTGTCTAGTGGCAAGTTTGGTTTCTCTGCAGGCTCCGGGTAAAAGGGGTTGAAGTCGGCAATTTCACCTAGAGTGAAGTCTTTTATATTAGCACGATACTCACCTTCCTCGCTTTGTTTCATCGCAGACTTCTCTTTGTCCTTTTGTTGTGTCCTTGCGTTCCCACTTCATTTGCAAGTCTTTCGAGAACAAGGGGTGGCGTACAGCTCCCAAGGAGTAAGCTATAGGCTCTTTGACTCCATTGAGACCTCTATTGCCTCCTATCCGATCTCATGCTGGGATGACAAGGACTTGTTTCTTTCTCTTAACTTACCATCAGACAGCTCCTCGTCACTCTCCCCATCATCAGACTTGCGCATCTTCATATTCTCGCCCGGGTTAGGAAGAAACCTCCGGCGCCGCTCGCCCCGGGGCCTCTTCATGACCGCATCCCGTCGACCACCAATGTTCCATCTGAACAAGAGATCCATTCTTTTTTCGTCAGTATCGTGCTCTCGGGAGAGGGAACAACAGATATGGGGAAAAAAGAAATCACCTACTCAACCAAAGTGCCGGTAAAGTTCCTGCTCGGCGAAAAGGCCAACAGGCTTGCCCGCGAGATCCTCCGGACCCCGAGCCTCTCCACTCTGGCGATGGCGCCCTTCTTCTCCCTCAGCAGCCACTCGAGCAGGTCGCACACGTCGCTCTCGTCGAGGTCATCTTCGTGAAAGTTGGCCTCGCTGGGGTTCAGGGCGGCGTTGAACCTTTTGGCAAAGCTACAGGAAAGAAAACAAAAGAACGGCGTGAGTTGGTTGTTGGTAAGCTTTCCAAGTACTGAACACAATGCAGCTGCGTACATGCGAGACGAAATAAGAGAAAAGCAACCATACTGTACATTCCGCTCCCCACGCTTCTTGGGCGGCTTCTCGAGGTGCACCTTTCTGCATATGAGCGAGATGGCGAGCTGCACCTCAAACTCTGTCCACTCACCCGGCGACCGTCGGCCGAGGCGATCCTCGCTGGCTGGCATGATCACTAGAAGCTTTCTTTACCGGGCCTTTGTGGCGTTGTCGTTGGAAATGAAATGACCCTAGTGTTGGCAAGGCAAAAGTAAAGCCGCAGAGCATAGAGGTGAGAAAGAAACCAAGAAACACCTAGCGTTCAAAAGCTGATGAGGAGGTGAGGCAGACGGAAGTCAAGAAAAACAAGCAAGTACGTCTAGAAAGGTCTCTGAAAAGGACGAATCAAGCTTGGTATCAAAGGTCGATTGGCGTTTGTTCCGTTGGATCAATGTGAGCAGATTCTCACCGCGAGGTGCAAAATCCCACGATTTCTTGTGCTATGTGCAGCGTAGAAACCAAGTGTATTTCCTGAGATCCACGTCAGATCAGATCCATGTGGTCCGTTTGTCAAGAACAAAACAAACCAGTGCTGTCATGAGCCCCAAAAGGTAGGTGGCAGGCAATCCCGAAAGAGGCGGATATGCCTTTGTTCCACAAAGGAATCTTAAAACCTTCCGGGTAATCGATGAACGATGGGAATGTGTGAATAGCGAGGTTGAAGGGAATGCCAACTTGGAAAATCAGTTCTGAACCCAAAGCAAACAAAGATGGACAATATCAAACAAAAGCCCAAACAAGTTTTACGGGGCTTTTTGTTTTTTTAGACAACCATAGCCAACTGGCCTTGATATTGACATTTTCAAGGTCTCTATCCTGGCAATTCGCCCAACGCCGCCCAGATGCCTTCAACACCGTCGTTAAAAACCAAAAAGAATAAAGACAGAAAACATCTAAGGGTAAAAGAAAAAAAAAAGGGCTTCCACAATATCACTTCTCGCCGCTCCGCACCGCATCATGATGGTATAGCCAAGAAAAGAAAAGAAACAAAAATAGATGGAACCAAAATCAAATCGTTTCTCCGTTCCCCGCCCACATCTAGAACTAGTAGATCCCTTGCGTCCTATACTGGAAGGTATCGTAGCTGCATGAGTGGAGGCTGGTGTTAGCAAAACTGACATAAAAAAGAGAGAAGGTCGTGGGTATGAATAAACCAACAGTCGTGTGTAATAGCTCCCGAGCGACTTGCCAATCAAGTCCTCGACAAACTGCTCGGCCTCGTCGGCGCTCAGTTGTAGTTGGAAACGCTGTCTGAGGTTTATGGACGTCTGCGCTATGCCGGCGCCGAAGCAAGGCATCTTGGATTCGCGTCCCATCATGCTCACGAGGTCGATGATATTGTCGGCTTCTCGGCGAAGTGCTGTTATTTTTCCCGGATAATGTCAGCGATATTCCCTCGCCTCGAATCAAAATCATCCAATCCAAACCTAAACAGCGTCTAGGACCGCCCCAGGTTTCCACATACCTTGGAAAGCCTGTTTGCACAACTTCTTAAAGTCCTCGAACTCAGGCGACCCGATACCTCCCAGAACCTCAAGATATTCGTGCGTGAACTTGAACGGCGCCGCCTCGAACCCGACGGCGCCCGGAGAGTTGGAAAGCATGAACCCAAAGTCAATGTGTATTATGTGCCCCTCGTTATCGACGAGCACGTTGCCGTTGTGACGATCCTTGAGCTGCAGTATGTACGAGATCATGCTGTACGCCGCGAGCGACCGCTTGAAGGCGTCGACGCCTGCCTTGTGCGGCTCGCTGTCGACGGGGCCAAACACCTTGACAAAGTGGTCCTTTAGCGTCGCGATCCGCCGCCGGGGGTTCTGTCCGGACTCGATCGTCGACAGTGTCAAACTGCGCTTGATCGAATGCAGCGATACTCCGTTGGTGATGGTCTCGATCAGGCCCGAAGACTCGCCCGTCACCAGGATCCGCATCAGCTTGACCCAAACAGGTACGTCCGCGTTAACCCAGATGCGGTGGCAGACGTTGATGAGCTGGCACGCGAATGCCTCCTGCCGCAGGTCAGCACCAGTCTTGACAATGACGCTCACAAGATCCCAGTTCTTCATCCAGCCATACGGAGAGGACCTCCGGATACGCTCCTTCTTGACGTGCCACGCCTCTCCGAACACGGCTGCGCTAGGGTCGTCTCGATCTCCCTTGCGCTGAAGACCACCCGTCTTGAAGTCGTTCTCCATGCGTGCAGCCCCAGCGTTGGTCGTGTCCGCGGGCGGATCAATGGGCGCATCTACCTCGCCATCTTCGCCCCCATCTGCATTTCCATTCGTCGCTGCTGCCGCCGCCGCCTCCGCCGCCGCATTGGCAGCGTCCGCCTTTGCTATTATTAAATCAAATGTGGGACCATTGCCATCATCCAGATCAAAGCTCTGCTCCTCCAAGCTCTGCATACTGGCAATGATCTTTGCTCGGATGGCAGCCACCTCTTGCTTTGGCCGCTTGCCACTGGTAGCCTCAAGCTGTGCAAGCATCTGCGATGCCGCGCGCATGTGCGTCGCCAAAGCCGAAAAGTCTGGCTGCTCTACCGCAGGCGTCGAAGGGCCAGCATTGGCAGCGCGTGCATTATTTGCCACCACCGGCTTCCTGCGCGGTCCGGGACTGCTGGACCGCGACGTCGAGGTAGCCGAGCTCCGCGCGGTAGGTTCCGACAGCGTCGAGATGGTCGTCGCGCTGCTGTTCAACCTCTGCATGCTGCTGCTTCCCGGAACCGCTACCGACGGCGTCTTCTCGCCGCTCCCCGACGAATCGTCAAAAGTCCCCAGGACTCCAGAGCCGCCAAGGTCGCCAGCGGTGGGCTCAAAGACGCTGTCGGAAGCGGCCGGCTCCGGGTTGCCACTCCTGGCCAGAGAAATCCTTGGCGATTCCGTCAGGTCGAAAATCCTCTTGCGCGATCCCTGCTCTGCCAACAGCGTCGATAGAAGCCTCTGGTTGTCCGCCGAGTCCGGATCAAAACTGAAGTCATCTCGCAGGATCTCGACCATCAAGAGGTACGGCACCTTCTCCGCGCTGTTCAGCACTGTTGACTCGGCCGGGTTGACCCTCACAATGCGGTGGTGTTTGCTCTTTCCAGGCGAGCCATTGGGCATGGAAGGCGGGCAAATCACGGGTATGTCGACTTCGGCCGGGAGGTCCTGTGTGATGAGCGCCAGCTCCGCTCGCAGGGCGCTGAGACGGGCCTGCTTGGGCACGATTACCAGTCGGTTCGAGATGTCCTCGAGCGCCGTAAGGAAGGCAGTCTGACACCTGAAGTAGTTCTGCCTCAGAAGCCTCGTCTTCTGTGCCGAGTCCATCTCGTCCTGGCTGATTATGACTTTGGCATG
Source organism: Pyricularia sp. CBS 133598 (assembly GCA_004337975.1). NCBI lineage: Eukaryota > Fungi > Ascomycota > Sordariomycetes > Magnaporthales > Pyriculariaceae > Pyricularia > Pyricularia sp. CBS 133598. The sequence goes on from CM014983.1 coordinate 1,484,609, forward strand.
GTGAGAGTGCCTCCGGGTCATAGGCTCAGAAGGCCTGAGCCCGGCAGAGACAGGGGACGTGGGGCGCACGACCTGCATCCGCGGTGATCGCATATCTGGTAGCGGCAGCGATGACGAGCTAAGACGAGCCTCAACGGCAAGCATATCCAGCTGTGATGGCCGCTTTGGTTCATTAACGGGGGTGCGCGACCCAGATGAAGAAGTCGGCCGTGGCGACTTGGGTGGCCTCGGAGGCTTAGCAGGGGCGGCGGTCCCCGAGTTCGCAGTCGCAGCCGCAGCCACAGTCTTTGGATCAGGGGCGCTAGTGATACGTCCTGGGTCTTTCGATCGTTTCGACCTCGACGTCGTCGCGTTGATCGTATGCGCGCGGCTGATTTTAAGCTGTTCGGTCGGGCTTTGCAGCGTCGTCACAGGGTCCGAGACGGGATCCGCCGGCAACGGCTTCCGGCCCTGGGCAACAGCCAGAGGCCCAGCCCAAGTCGCAAGGCCTGGCACGCCTATGGCAGCCATGATGAAGCTGCCCAGGACCATAACGGGCAAGGTGTTCTCTTTGATCTTCTCATTTCTCGCCGAGTCCGAAAGCCCAAATACTATATGTTGAACCTTGTTATAAACTCTCCTACACGTTTGGAACGCTTCGGCCTGCGGATTCGACGATAGGTCGTGTAGATATGTTTGGAACAGCCAAAAGGTCTGAGCAGAGCGTCAAGTTTTTTTTGTTTTATTTCGGTCAGTCAGTCGTACTTGTGTGCCTGCAGGCGTCGCCAGTTGATTGGGGGCGGGTAATGGTGATATCCAGGGGGCCGCTTGGCAGCTTCTTCTGAGGGGTAGCGGGCAAAACGAACCAACAACGCTGCCGTAACCGACTCCTCACATAGGTCGAGCAGAAACTCCTCCAGAGCCATGGACTCGTTGTCCACGCTTATTATCAAATGACATAACTGCGGCAGGAAGAATTCGATATCCTCGTAGGGGAACTGCCTAAGCTTGTTGCAGAGGACGTAGTGTATCCCGACATGGTCTGCATACCGCCTGCAAGCGCCAAAGAAACATCAGCCATCAGATCTTCCTCGGGCAAAGAGGCCCCAGGGGGAGGGCTCTTCTTTTGTATTTTGCGGTGCATTTGCTCACGAGAGGTACGAGACCGAAAGGAATGGATTCGAGTTGAAGACGTCGCTGTCGAAAAACCGCTGCAGCAGATCCCAAGACATCACTGGCGTATCCGAGTATCGAAACTCTTCTCTGGAAAACAAGAACTGCGGTGGGTTGCGTATACGTGTCGGCGAGCCTCGGCGGAGAGGTAAAAACGCCCAGGAAAGGGGGGATTTGTGGAAGGGCGGTCCACCAGAGTCGCTACCGACGAAACCAGCGATCGGGGGAGAAAACGGTATCGCTTTCGTGTGTGTGTGTGTGTGTGTTGTTTATTTATGGCAAAGTTGTTGAGTTTGGGCTTTCGGGAAACCGAGACCTGAATGAGAAAGCTGAAAATCCAAAGCACGAGTTCAGGAGGCCTTCATCGGAGGCGGGCGGAAGCGGCGGGATCGTATCGACAAAACGGCGGGCAGACGTCCGTCATAGCTAGCTGCCGGGATCGACTCCGGTGCTCTGCTTTGTGTTCGTGGGTGGGCTGTTTGGGTACCGTACCGTAGGCAGTTGGAGCTAAATTTAGTGTAGATGGAGGACAGGACGTATGTCTTTGTTGGGTCGTGTTTGTCGATTTTGAATTCTATTCTAGTTGTTATTATGTTCTGTGGTTTTTCTTCTCCTCGGGTTCTTGTCTCAGGGGCTGGCCAGATTGTCCTCCCAAATTTTCGAAGCCCGCACGCATGCATTGACGAAGCATTTGATATGTGTTGAATTCGAATGAGGTCTCGGATCGGCTTCAGTGGCCAACGCCAAATGTGGGGCTCACGTCGATTCGCGTGCATCTGATTGATGCCGTCAAGCCGAAAGCAAGCTCCCCGCGTTCTCAGGCCAAAAAGTAGGGTTTCTCAGGGGTCAGGTCCAGTCTGTCAGTCAGCAAGGAGGATCATTCAATTCTAGGAGGCACTTTAGGGTAATCCACTACATATTCCTTGTCGTAAAACACAGAAAACATCCTCAAGATAGTAAGCAAGTCATTTGGCCAGTTTCATGAATAATCATTCATACCACCTACCTTAGGTAGGTATCAACATCATTATACCATTGTTGCTCCTTGGCAAGGGGTTCGCACTCAACCCCTCGTCGAATCAACCAAGTTCCATTCAATGATTCTTTGCATGCAAAGACCCCGTAAGGCTGGCCATGTGTGGATGCAAAGTATAAAAAAATAAAAAATAAATAAAAAGATTCCCCCATGACGTACAGCTATGCATACTTTTGATTCAAGTCAGTTCATCAGTCAGGGACTGATGTGCAGTAGCCTCGAGCAGGTCAAAAAAGTCAAAAACATCAGACAAATGCTAATTTCCTCAAAATTCCAAAAATGTCACACGCTACCTTTCGCTATAATGAACGCCTGCCATGATTGCCATAAATGCCTCGAGTAGTATAAAAAGGGCCAAAGAAAAGTGCCCGTCTGATCATGAACCTCATAAATTGCCGCTATTAATTATATGTATATATACCTATGTAGCCCTAGACCTCCGTAGTCGAGGAACGCGCTGTCGAGGAACGTGCTGTTGATATTTTATTTCCAACATTAGCATCAACAAGATTGCTCAAAGTTCCATCCGACGCATATCGACTTACCACATATTTGACCCTCTCACTGCCATCGGGCAGCTGTATAACCTCGTGCTGGATTTGGAACCCAATCAGCGGCATCAAGTTTGCCCACACCATCCAATATGCGACTCCTATTGCGAGCATGCTCGTCCCAAGCGTTGGCACGACCCAGAACGGTACGGCGTTGATCATCCGGTTAGGAGCAAATGGCGCACCCACGCTGTAGAGCAGCGAAATAATCCAGAAAATTGTAAGCAAGGGATAGCTGCGAAATGTTGTCCGCTGCTCCCGCCATCCCTCCGAGACCTTGAAGGTAAGGTAAAGAAGGCCCACTCCAATGAGAAGCTTGATCCAGTTGCCCGTGTAGATGAACACGTTGGTGACAAAGGTGTATGAATCCGACGTAACGGACCCAAAGATGAAAATGACGGTAAAGATCCAATGCAGGAAAATGGCACCTGAAGGGGCCTTGAAGGGCCAGTCACTAGCGAAAACTCTAGAGAACGGCAAGATACCCTCCTTTGCGAGTTCCTGCTTGACTCGAGGCATGGCGAACGACTGCGCAAATACGTTACCTAGCGCCGACAGGGCAATGAAAACTGGCACGACTCGCTTGGTAAAGGTGCCTTCACCCCAAACCTGTCGCATCGGTGTCAGAAAGTAGTTCCCGTGGCGGACCAAGTCAGAATCTTTTTTACTAGCATTGACTCACGTTCTCAAAGAAAGCGGCCGCGACAATAACTTTCGAGTCCGCAATTTGCTGCTTCGACATGGCGGCGAAGAATGCAATGTTTGCCAGCACGTACAGCAGAGTAACGCTCGCAATCGCGATGGGTGCCGCAATCTTGAGCGTCCTAGGAGCATCGCGAACTTCCGTGAGAACCTGTAGGGCTTTTATGAGCGAAACTACGCGAAACAACAAAATCTACTGAGTGCATGCAGGGGCGGAAACATACATAATTGGCATTTTCCCATCCGCTGTATGCATACAGCACTTGTAACAGAGCTATAGCATAACTTCCGGCGGCCTTCGTATCGGGGGCCTTCATGATGGTCCCTTGGCCCTGAAAGGTAGAAAAATTGTCTGGTCTCAAGTCTGGGTTTGCAATGTGACCATTCAGGGCGGCAAAGCCAGCGCAGACGACCAAGAGCAACAAAACCAGCTTGAAGCAGCCAAGGATATTGCTAAGCCAGATGCCCGTTTTAGGGAGGAATGCGTGGATGAGGCAAACGAGAGTGATGGCCCCGAAGGCGATCGACCTAGTCCGCACGTCTGATGTAGCGCCGTTCTCGATGCTGGCTGTGTCCCCAAGGGCGGCCTTGAATATGTAGCTGGCGAAGCTGATCGTGTTGCCTGTTGAGACGGCAAACAACACGAATTGAACCGCAAATATACATGTAGCCAGGTACCTTGGCTTTTGATAGACCCTCTCCAACTAAATAACAATCCCACATGCGTATTTGTGAGTATAGTTCTTTCATGGCAAGGTGTAGATGATGCAGGACAACTTACGTAAACCTTTTCTCCTCCTGAACGGGGAAGTGCAGTCCCAAACTCCAGGTACACAAACAGACTTCATGCACACATCAATGTCAGCAACTGAAGTTACACGAACCCTCGGCATGGTCCAAACAGCCTATAATCCAATTAACAAAAAACTACTCACCCACTACAGCCAGTTATAAAGTCAGCAAAGTCTCGACACACAATCGGTCCGGAGCCTACGGCAAGAATCACTTACGCAAAGGTCATCATCCCACCCAGTACCCAGAAGAGAAGAGTCGCACCAACGTTATCCGTGTTGGTTATGATGGCGGATGGGGTCGAATAGATACCGGTGCCGACCACTCTATTTATTATGAGCAGGGTGGTGGAGAAGACGCCCAGTTTCCTGTCTTCGGGGATGACAAAGTCCCTGTAGCCGTCGTCGCTCTTTTCGGGCGCCGAGTCAATCACCGTCATGTTCTGGTAACCCGTAATCTCATCACTGGTGGTGGGCTGATCGCCCGGGTCCGCAGAACCGACCGGGGCACGGTATATCGTCGGTTCCTGCATTTCGGCGGGGAGGCGGCGACGAGGATGCCGCTCATGCCAGGGAGGTCCAAGACGGCAGCCAGGGCTGGACAGAACCAGCCCAGGTGGTGGCAAAAGGCGTTATTAAAATTTGCCTGCTTGGTTTTCCCCCTGTAGAACAATAAATCGAAAAATCGAAACAGAAAAAAAGTGTTTGAAGCCAAAAGATTAAAAAAAAGATTAAAGGCCTGTTAAGTAATGAAGTGGTGAAGTGGGAATCGCTTGCGCGGCCGCGGGTGGGTTCATCCCAGGCAGCGTGGAACTTTCTTTCGGAGTTACAACCGCCCAGGAGACGGACGAGTCGGGAGGACGGACGAGCGCGTTTGCATGCAAGTCCAAAAAAAAAACGGTCTCAGTGTCTCTCGTGGGCAAGGCGCGAAGATCGACACGGCGAAGTGGCGATGGCTTGCTGAGGTATTCTTTCTGCTCGCGTGCCTCCCGTGGAGGGACTGGACTGGCTTGGGCTATGTATGATAGACCGGTCCCCCGTTCGCCAGCCGATATCTTCGAGACTGTGCAAAATGGCACACGCTTTGTTCGGTTGAAAAGCAACCTTGATGAAGTAACAAAAGGGAAAGGGGGAAGGGGTGGGATTTCGGGGTAAAGCTGACAGGTTTGGGGAGTGGAGGTACGTTGGATGAAGAAGGGGAAAAAACGGGTCGGGAGCGCTCCAGGGAGGGTATTATGCAAGGATCGCAGTCAACGAAAGGACAGAAACCCGAACCCACTTTGGGTGGCAGATGATTGTCGGGCTGATTTGATAGCTGCAGGGAGGTAAAGAGGAAGGGATGAAAGGGAGCAGCAAAGTGCTGTAAAATGGAACCGGAATCGGTATTTTCTTATGCTGAATGGCTAATGTGGGTTTGTTTCCGTCGTGTGTTTGTGTGCGTGGTAGGCCCTCGAGAGTACAGTACTGACTGTATGGTAGAATAGGTAGATTCGAACAACCGACCACCCACCATGCAGCCGAGGAGTATGTAAGAACTTTCAGCTGGCTGGACTGGTTCTGGGTTAGTGATTAATTACATGGATGAAGGCATAAAAGATACGGAGTACCGCACCTTCGTACAAGACCGTTATTCAAACTCGGCGCCAATTAAGTACAAGGGACCGCGGGGCAGTTTGACCAGCTAAGACGGTCCTCACTCAGCATGGACAAAATAAATCGACAAAAAAAAAGTCGATAGAAACAATGAGGAAAAAAAAGAAAAGTAGCAGGCATTTGTATTTTTCTATTTCTGGTCTCTTTCTCCTCCAGACGGACGGCGCGTCCCATGGGAAGACCGCTGCCAGCCTGCCTGTCCAATTCCCATAGCCTGCCCAAGCAAGCCAAGTAACAGTATCCGTATTCATTCCAAAAATTCAATACCCACATCACAACCCGCCAGTCTGTCACGCTGTATGTAACCCTTCGTTCATTTTTACTCCTTTTGATTGACACTGACAGAAGTCCCCTTCCCCCGTTTCGCTCACGCTAACCTCTTTTTTCACATTCGACCATGAGAAATAACCAACGGGCGAGTCTATGCCTAAACTTCGTATGTCGACTAGTCTAAAATCAAACCCATCTCGCAACAAATTTTTTATTTGTCTACTTCATACTCACGTGCCAGGCCACAACGGTTTACGCCACCAGGTCCAACCTAGGTTGCATGAATTTTTTATCTCGAGACTTAAAAACACAGCACATGGTTATACAGGTAGAAACCAGGAAACTGCTGGCACGTATAAATCCTGCGCTGCTAATTCAAAAACAGCCAACCCCACCCACACTAAGCTCAGCTCCTCCACTAAAACACCCCCACCTACACCCTTCACCCATCGTCAATCAGACCACCTCCCCCTAGCATACAGGATTTGTCTACGGTCTTGGCGACCTGGCTTGGCCTGCTTTTGATTTCTACAAAGTATTTAATTGTCCGTGGACGTTTTTGTTTATTTTTTTTTGCATGCTATTTTTGTAAATACCTAGAAGGGCACAAGTAGTGCGGAATTGAGAATCGGCTCTTCTCCACCGGATTACACAGTAACCCAGGTTTGTTTTTAATTTATTTAAATAATTGCTAGCCAAAATACACCGATTGAACTTCTCCAAACCCGGCAACCGGATCGCGAACCCGGGTTGTGTGTGTGTTTTTTTTTTTTTTTGTTTTTCTTTTTGCACATTAAACCCACGTTCAAACTTCCCCCACCCTCAATCCCAATAACATTTGGCTCTTATCAGCTTACCGAACCAACGGTCTTGTCTTGCATCTCTCGGCGACGTCTTGGGAGGTGCAAGGGGCTGACAACAAGTGCCTGTTGTACTACTTTCGTACATGAGTATTGTGTGAAATAGGGAATATTGCTGTGAGAAAACAAGTACAAAGTACTTTCGTAGAGCATACAGTAGATTTGCGACACGTGCAGCTTCCCTTGCCCCCAATCACAAGACCAGATTCGTAAATCCCCGTTCACATCTGCGGCAGTCCGATGGAGGGCTGGGACGGCAAACCGGCACCAAATACAAACAAAAAACTATCAATCTCCTTGGGCACACAGCTTCTGGTTTGAACTTGTCATACCGAGACAACAAGTGGAATAGTGGATTCTTATGCCTCAGCCCTGCCTCCGCCTGACGGCAGTGCCCTTTTCTTGTTTTCCCGCCAAATACCGTACAACAGCCGCCTGTTTCACTACCGAGCGGATAGCGGATACTGCATCGTCACCAAACCTCTAGAGCGGCTGAGACGGTGTGCCTTGACCGGGCGATTGTTTAGGTTTAGGCATGTTTCCACCGCTGCAGGAGAACCAAAAGATATTTGCAACGTATCAAGTCACAAATACGTCAGTATTTTCTTTTTTATCACTAGCACTAGATAGTAGGAACCCTGAGGTGACCCAAGATCAGGACCTTTTTTTTCTTGACATAGCAAGCGGAATATATGCCTGTGCCCCCCAAATATCAACTCCGAGAAAAGCATGAACCCCCCCGCTGTGCTCCTGAAATATTCCAAACCGCGAAACCCATCCAAAAGCCTACACGGATGGTGAAGTTTAAAAAATTGAAAGAAATAAACAAAAGAAAAGTCAATATAATAGTATAGAATAAAAAGCCAAGCACGCCAGAGCCCCAACCAATCATTCATGTTAGGATAGATAACGCCTCCCTAGGCGAAAAAGTCTCTTTGCGCATGTCCTCTTGGATCTTGCGCAGCCTCTCCCTTTGAGCCCGCCGCTCTTGGATCACCTCGCCCCACGCGGAGCAGAAGTTGGCCTGGCTCGGCTCGCTCTCGAATTCGATCTCGAACGTCTTATATAGCTCAAAGCCCTGCTCAACGTCTGGGTTGTACGGCTCTCCGTGTATATCAAGGCTGGCTACGTCGCCCCCTGTTTTTTGTTCAAGTCGAGCTAAGGGTACGAAATGTTAGTCGTGTGCAAGCAGAGGAGAACCGAATAACAATAGCAATAAAACAATCACGAAGGAAGAGAGTGATATCACATACCCCTTATACCTGGCCTTGAGTTCCGCTTATGTATTCCGGAATACTTTCTCGGCTTCAGCCTGGCGGATGTGTGCCCCCTCGCCTCCATCTCAACGTCATCCGTGATGAATGCAGTGATGTACTCCTCTGCCCGACCAAGGAACACCATTAGCCGTGACGCGCTGGGTGTTGTCCTGTCTCTGAGGGGTCCGGATAGCGCTGTGCCGGCCGTGACGAAGGAGGCGACATCGCTCTGCGCCGCCCGCCGCGTCCGCGGCTCGTGCCAGATCTGCAGTCGAACCGAGCTATACATCTCAACCGATCGGCTGTTTGCCCGCGCCAGCCGAATCCACTTGACTGACGATATGTCTAAGACCACCGACTCGCCCGTCAGTTGGGACTGGAACTTGAACAGGTCGTGCAGCGCGTCGAACCTGTAAATAGCGCTGGCCGCGCTGCTGTAGGCCGCGGCTTGCGACGCTACAGAACCCTGGCGTTTGCTCCTCTCGTCCCCGTCACGGATCATGACAATGTTACCGGAGCGCTGGTCATATGCGTAAAACGGGACCATCTTCGCCTTGACGCCCTTCATCCAGTGTATCTCAGTGTTGTTGCCTACTTTGCAATGGAACCTGAGGTCATGGTTCAGGTTATTCCTGAATACTTTCAAATGGCCGGTTTCGAACGGTCCGGCTAGTGTGTGTGCGCTCTTGACGGTGCCGTCATACAACGCGTCCTCTCCTGGTAATACATTATCCCGTGTCGCATTTAAACTGTCCGGCGGCGTTTGTGCCGACCGCGTAGTGCTGGAACGAGCAAGCACTGGAGGTGGAGGGTCGTCAGGGCCTACCACTATAGGTGTCTGTGTATCGTAAAAGTAACCGCCCACTTCCTCGGGATCACTGGGAACCGGCGGAATCGACCCTGCACCAACGCTGGTCGCTGTCGAAAGTGGTGATGTAGGAATCGTCGTAGGTGCTTGAGGAGTCCCTAGTGCGACAGGGCTAGAATGCTCCATCAGGGAAGGCAATGATGAGCTCCGTCCCGAAGCGGGTGCCTTTTCTCGGGGTGGCTGGAACCCTGGGATTTGTGATGGCGCATAGGCAGGCGGTGAGAACGGATCCTGGTGCGTAAACGCCCTGCTCAAATAATCTTCCTGTGACCGCGACGAGCTGCTTTCTCCAAGATATGACGTGATGTGAACCCTTGCGTAGTCTGTAAACCCCAAGTCTGGTGGTGATAACGGCCGCGAGTCCAAGTCGCCGACATACTCCCCTCCGATAGCCAACCTCTCAGCCGACTGAGAGTCGGTCAAGATCTCGGCGGCCTGTGCACCGCCATCAGAGTGTGTAAATAAAGCCGTAGCCCCGAACCCATCCTCGCCCAAGCTCAGTGCCCTCATCCCATTTGTGGCATGATCGGAGCCTGCGCTGTCCGTGCTGAACACCTCCCCCCCTGATAGCGACCCAGTATACGGCGATACCGCACTTCTGTGTATCGGCGACGCTGCGGTTACGGATGTGGTTGATATTGGGGATGATGGATGCGGCGGGCGGAGTGGGGAATCGGCGGGAAGGGACTGTGCGACCGTTGGTGGCGTCGATCTGTGCGCCGGTCGCGCCTGCAATTCCGACTGCCGACTAGAACCCCAGCTCGCCGAGAGCTGCTGCTGGGGCGGCTTGGGGGCGGGCTCTGCGTCGATGCGCTCGAGGCGGAAGCGGCTGCCCGTCGACGTGATGAAGATGCTGCTGTCGGCGAGCTGCGCGGTCGACTCGACCGTGGCCCTGTCGAACGAAGGGCCGAACAGGGACGAGAAGGGCTGGGTGGCATCCTCGTGGATGTCGGGTAGCAGTTGTTGTGAGGTTGGTCGGTCGTTGTCGGGCGGAGGAGGCGGAGCGGGCATGTTGTGGGAGGACTTTTGGTCCCGGGGATCACGCCCGCCCCGTGCTAAAATCTCATTGTCGTGGTTGCTGGTGGCGACTTCCCGGTCCTTGCGGCCGCGTTGAAACAGCGACGATTGGGAAAAGGACAGCATGCATGGGCTTCAGCGGAAGGTTTTATGTGTTACTATCGAAAAGCAGACAAAAGCAGCTGCAGCAGTGTCGATTGCCTAGTACACGCAGATGCGAAATCATGAGAGACGAAATGAGTCAAGACGCAAAGCCCTCGCAAAGAAGTTGGAAGGCAAGGGGCGCAATCAGGGAAATAGAAGCTGGTACGAATTGGTAGATAGCAAGGGCAGAATGCAAGTATGCACGATAGCCGAAAAGCACCCAAAACCTCGCAGATAACATAGAACAACGGTGGGCAATATGATAGGCAGATAGGCACTCGGCAAGACTGTGAACCAACGAAGAGAAAGGAAACCAACTAACCAAAGCCCGCCCCGAGAACGAAATGGTGGGGTGCGCGCGCTAAACTTCCCCGTGGGAACCCGTAAATCCGGCCTAACCGACCCGACCCCAGCAGGCCTGACATGGGGGGGTATAGCAGCGTTGGGTGTTTCCAAGTAGCGGTACCCAAAGGCGCGGGCAAGGGTCCTTGGCTTAGTTGGAGTACTTTTGGTTTTCTCCTAATACTGCCTACCCTACCGCCCATGGAAGCCACAAAAAGATGCACAGTAACGGTACCGAGTAAGCAAAGAAGCAAGAAAGCAATGGAAAACCAAGATATTTGACAATGATATGTTAGACTGACAGACGCGGGAACTTGGGGGATAAATGCAAAGACAAAGCCGTTGCGGTCTTGATGTAACTAAAAGCTACCCTAATTAGCACTTTCAAAAAGGACAGCCACAACAGCCCGTCAACCCGTCTTATTTTGTGTACCACCCACGTAAGGCAGAGGTCCCTAGTTTACCTTTTACGGGGACCGTTTGCGGGGAACAACAGTCCAGTCCCCTGATTCCTTCACTACCAAGTACCGTACTGTACAAAAGTTGGGTCGCGTGCCAAGTTGCTTTCTTTGCATGCAGGCAACAGAAAGTTGCCACATCAACCAATACATACAAAGTATAACCTGGCTTGCCAGACCCAGCTATTAATACACACCAGCCACCAACTAAAAAGCTACCAAAAGTACTGCTTGGTTAGGTATTATGTTGGTCATAAATCGTCAACGTCAACCATTTTCTCGGGGTATGCATGTACTTCATCCATGACGGCGTTTCCAGATCGAATCTGTGGAGCCCTCAATGCCACCGTATATAGCATGTCGTGCTTATCATTCATGCTCAAGCATAGCGGTCTACAGTACAGCCTGTCGCATTTCACATTACATGGAGGAGTAATAATTTGCAGAACCATAATAAAACCAAAAAAAAAAATCACAGGCCCCTCCCCTAGTGCGGAATCGAAAAATTTGTCGCATTCTGACCAATAAAACCCCATACGAGAATACAGCCCAACCCGGTCTCATCTGCGCGGCGTTCTACCCATGAGGCCTGTTGAGAAATTCTATAGATCGGACTAGATTGGTCGTTAGTTATGGTTAAAATGCATGTAAGTTGAGGCCACGCATTCTAAAGCTCGTCCGATGGTGGCCGTTGTGGCATGAGCGAACAAAAAAGGAAAAAGAAAAGAACAGAGGCAAAGCCACGACTACTGCTGCTCTCCTGATAACTAGGTATACATGCATAGAGCCAAAAAAAAAAAAAAAGGTCAAAATTTTACCAGCCATAAAAAACCAGCATTTTCGAGGGTGGTAGATGCTCTCCAGACCACGTTGGCTGTGAATGCTGTATTGCGTATTACACCTCAAATTTGCATCTCATTTCATTCATCACTACCGAGAATATACCGGTGCGGGCAAAGCCCCGCATTTTGGGGGCCCGTATGGTGATGTAGTAGTTAGTTCAATGCATTTTTTCTGTTGCAGTGTCGGCAACCGTGTCTCCACGACCTCCAAAGATCATATAGCGTCACGGTTGAGTGGATAGGAAGCCAACAATAAAATTTTCATGATCAATGCTATGCTATCATCGTGCTCGTGACATCAAAAGAAAATACCAGCCCAAAAAAAGCCGTGGGACATTACTGGCTACCATGTCCTAGACTACCTTCTTCTTTCGTCCGCCGCGTCCCTTCTTCTTTGGTTCCGGCACCTCTTCGTCACTAGAGCTCTCGGCCTTTGCTCTGCCACCGGCCCTCCCTGCCTTCTCCTCAGTCTCCGAGATCCGCCCGACTATCTCGCGAAGGAAATCCCATTGGTCATCCGACTCGATGACCTGCTTGAGATGCTGAGCCGTTACTCGTTTGGCGCCTTTGTCCTTGGCCACATCGTGACTTTTGGATACGAGGGCAACCATGAACATCTCCAATGCCTTGCCCACGGCAATTGGTGTCTGTTGGGCAACCTTGCCGACCTCCTCATCGGCCTGCATGATACGCTTGATGCGGGCCGTTGGGAACCTAGTCTTGACTGGCGAGGCGATGACAGACGGCTGTGCCGGTGCCGCCGATCTTCTTGGCGGCATGGCTTCTGACAGAGGATATGTCTGCCGAGTTTCTGATTTTATGCGGATATTTTGGGGCGAATGAACACCGTAGTGCTCCTCAGATTTGACTTCAGATTTTATCTGAGTCGCGTCTGAACGAGGCTGAGAATAAGACCGCCTGTAAGGTTGCTGCGAGAAAATATCGAGCTGAGGAGTTTCCTGCACAGACGAGAAACAAAAGGCGTCGTCGGGTTCAGATTTGTACTGCTGAGCCGAGTATGGTGGAATGTACTGCAGTCCAATGGGTGACGGGCCGGGTTGGGACGTGTTTATGCTGTGAGTTGATGGTGGCACAATCTGGAGCGATTGAATATTTTTCTGTGCTTGAAAGGGTGAATGAATGTAGTGCAAGTGATTTTGCGCGTTCACGACCTGGCTGAGATTGGGCTGGGGAGAGATTGGAGTGTGTGGCGAGTAGGGATGTTCGTGATAAGGTGTGTGAAGGTGATGGTGATGTTGTTGGTTGGAATGGGAATGCAATGAAAAATGCCCTTCGCCGACGCGATTCGCTTGGTAGTTGGTGGTTACGTTTGAAGTGGGGCCACTTGGGAGCGTGACACCGTGTGGTGGGCTCAAAGGATGGGACCTTGGGTTTGAGCTCGAGACCTGTACCGGAAACCCAAACCCTGACGACGAAGAGTGGTGGTGGTGGTGGCCCGCGTTATGAGAATCCGCCGACCCGCTGTAAAACGAGCTTAGATCTGGGCTTGCGGGCGCATAAGACATAGCGAGAAGTCGATTTGCTCTTGAGTTGATGGGCTGCTGCTATGGGTCTGCTCTTTAAAGAGCGTGCGTACTGGTGGGATAGTTCCAGTCGAAGGCTACTCAGGATTTGCCAGTAATAAGATCCCTGGACCTTGGCAATCTTTTGACTTGACGCGACTAGAATAATTTAATTCTTCGTCTCTTGTTGTCGCGTTCCTTTGTAACGACTGGCAAGGTTCGTTATATTGTTTTGACAAGAATTGCTGAGCGGATGCTGTCAGAGCGTGTTTGGTGCGTTCGGAATAGACGTGTGTATGTATGTCAACGGGTGGGTGGGTTGCGATGAGAATCGATGTGATTGATTGTGTCTGTCTGTTTGGAGTCTAGGCTACCTAGGCTGGGTAGGTAGACATGAAGGTATTAGATGGATAATGTACTATAGGTATACTAGAGGGACACTACGATGTCAATATAGAAACGAAAGAAAAAAGACCAGGGCATCTGCAGCTGCACCGTTATGGATGCGCTAGACATCCGCGGGCAAGTGCAGGTGACGTTGTGATGTGATTGCTGAGACAGGGGCCTGCATCTTGCACAGGCAGATAGATAGGCAGAAGTAGCAGCACACAACGACAAGACAAGGACTGACTTTTGCAACTTTGAGGAATCGGGAAGTGAAGGGGTTTGGGTTGACTGACATCCAGTAAACGGAAAAAGAGAGGTAACAAAATACGGTGGTGATATGAGTTATGCTCCGCCACCGTCTTTTGTCTCTCGTTTGGATATGATCTTGAAAGAGGAAAAAGTGTTACTGCGGAATAGTACGCCACGACCAAGTTGCAATTAACCGGCTTCTTGTGGCAACCGCGATGCTCTTTGTAACTGAGATACAAAGGCAGCAGGCTGCGTAGGCCTCAGCCCGACCTGCGCCTGGTGTAAGCCCAGAGGTTGTATGACACCCGAAGCAGTTGATTTGATTGATATTTGAGCAGTTCACTGGTACCCGCAGATGGGTGGGGACGAGGTAGCGAGTCAAATCAGGCAACCACCCCACAGTAAAGCTCGATTGAATTTTGAGGCGTGTGTGCTTTTTGTCACACACACACACGAGCACTACGACCGTGGGAGAAAACTCACGGTAATAAAGCCGTATGTGATATGACAATTCTGCAATAACCGAACACCAAAAAGGAGTGCTGAAGGGGGTTTATTTGTCGAAGTGTTTGATTTGTCTTTTCTCGAGACGAAAAAAAAGGGTCCTTGCAGGTCAAGTAAACTCAATATAGTAATAAAGGGGTAGGGTGGAAGGAATATAGTGTCAATTTGGGTTTGGCGTGTGGAAGCTCGGGCCAGCTGGGCCGATCTATGGATTTTTGCAGCTTGAAAAAGAAAGGGCTGGGAGCTGTGTGCCGTGCCCGAAAGGCCAGCGAGCGAGGGGTTTGGTGGGACGTTGGGCTTGTTTATATGCGCAACGCGGTCATACAAGCCAGATCAACCCGGTGCTCTCTTTTCTGATTGGGTGTGGGTCGTTTGCATTTGTCTGATCCTGTGCAGTGCCGCAAGCCAAGTCAGGCGCCAGCCGCAGTCTCTTTTTCTTAAGTGGGGGTCGGTGGGGCCTAAAAATGTTCAATCAAGTCTGACGCCAGAGGTAAGTTGGCTTGGTTGGTAAGTTTAGTCGGCCTGATCTGTACGGTAGGTTAGGTAGGTACGTAATTACCCTGTACTTTTTTAGGCAAAGTGAATTTCGCCGTCCCTGAGCTTCGCTTCGCGTCGTGACGGAAGGAACCTTTTTGTTCAAAAGTGTCACTCATGGCAAGGCTGCATATGATTTGCGACGGCCAACAAACATTCCCCCCCTACAGGCTTCCAGTAGGGATCGAAATGATACAAAGGGCTCTCGAGACTCGAACACGTTAGATGTCTTTTGTTCGCGTAAAATGAACCGATCATATCACGCGCTAGGCCCGTCGTCGTGGATTTCGGACGCGATCCTAAGCTAAGCTACCAGGTACCTTAGCTACCTATGCTACCAGGCTACAAAACTTTTTCACGTTGATGCATCCGACTGGCGTCCATGTATGCCAGTCATTCTCTCGCATTGACACCTACTGACACTTGCAGACGGGACCCTTAGAATTGTTTGTTGATTTATCGCAGGTATGTCACTCGTTTTCATAAAACTGAAAAAATCTTTAGCCAAAAATGACGATAAAAGAGCCCAGAGGCATCCATATACCAGCGCTCTGGAAGCCGAGCTTGTCTTTTCGATAAACTAAGGTTCCCTTTGAGCTGCGTCAAGCCGATGAGGGTTAAATTACTTGATCTAATCTGATGCGGCGACTTCTGGATCTTTTTTTCTCCTTGTCTTCCTTGACCCTGGCTGTATGCCAAGCTTAGGTAGACTGACAAGCAAACAGTTTCATCGATCATATTTTCACGATGTGATCTTGCAACATTCGTCCCCGGACTTCGTCAACAATGATCCTGAGACCTTTCAGCCTCTTCTCTTGGTCGCCGGCAAGGTAGATTGAAACCACCGGCCAGGCATGAACGGCCGAAGGTTCCTCGTGGCTTCTTGCGTTGATACCAAAATCCTGCAGCATCTTTTTGAGTCTTCGCGCATCGGGGGCGAAAACCTCCTCCTCTCCATAAATGAGAAACACCTCTTCTGAGGGACTTGCCCGTCGCCACCAGTCTGCATCTTGACAAGACCCAGGTGACACGAGCGGATCGTGCATGTCGGCGTCCCCAATGTACTGAAGCCCATACGTCTGCAGGGCCTCGGCGTTGAGGAAGTCACTGGTCGTGTCCTTGTTTTCGTCCGTGATCAGTGTCACCCATGGGCTTATCAGAACGGCCATGCCGGGCTTTTGGAGTTGCGCCGTCTGGTTTGGGACGTCAGTCTTTTCTGGCCCATCTTGACGACCAAGATGAAGCAAGAGGCTGAGGGATAAGCTTCCGCCCGCGGAATCTCCCGCCACGACCACGTTGGAAGCTTGTCCTGCCATGGACACTGCGTGCTCGTATCCGCGGATCGCCTCTTCTAGCTGCGTCGGATAACAAGCCCCGGGAACCAGTGTGTATTCTAGGATGAATATTGCTGGATTGTGGAAGCCAGACTCCCGCAACAGCGTGTGCCATACCACCAGGAAGTCGAGGTAAAAATGTCCTGAGCCCATTGAAAATCCACCGCCTGTCATTGCATCAGGAACAGAGTCAGCTGGGCAATGCAGTGTGAAGGCCTCGGATGGACTCACCGTGAATGTAATACACAACCACATCTGGACGCTTGGTCGGGTCCGCGGCAATCCATATCCCGCTGAAGCCTCTCTACGGTGATATGCCAGGTCAGTGCGCTTGTAACCAAAAACGGGCAGACGATCGATGGAGACGCACCCCGCTGTACTCGCGCCAGTGTACCGGTGGTCGGAAATACCCATGGCGGAGCATGCGGTATCTCAGGTAGGGCAACGAAACTTCCTTGCACAGAAAAACGCGACCGATGCGCGCGGGAATGTTGGCAAAGGCATAGCGGACGCAGCGGACGACGAAATCCTCAAACATGGGGGCCTGGCGCGTGAAGGGGGACACTTCGGCGCTCTTGGCGAACGCCTGGTCACGAATGAACTCATAAGGCAGCTGCAGGAGTAGGAATGGGAGACAGTTCAGTACGCAAGCGATCGTGTCGAACAGGCCAGCCTGTAGCACAAGCTGTGGTGCGAGCAGAAGGCAGAAGACTGTGATGTCTATGAGGGACATGGGTCCTAGGATCATGGTGAGGACGGTACGAGGCTCTGTCTAAGAAATTTCAAGTGACGGAAGTTGCGTGTGTTGGCACGCAGGTTCGAACAGTCGGGGGACAAAATAATGGATATATATTCCCCAAAGAAACAGACTGGCCCGTCTCTATGAGAATGCACGTCGTGAGATCATCGACTTGGGCAGGGTTGGAGTCCTGGGCGGTGAAAATCAACTTAAGCTGCATCAGGTGGCGTAGAGATTGAGTTGAGCGTCCGGCGCCATCCCATCAACCTTCGTGCCAAGCCATTGCAGATTTCCTTGGAAATTCACCCATCCGAGCACGACAAATTATGTAAGCGTGTGTATGGATATGTTATATCCATCCGATATCGGTTGTTTATACGACCTTGATGTTCTAGAGTTCATCACTTTTGTTTTGCTTCTTCGTTAGGAAGCCAATCGAATTAATGAATATTACTAAAGGGGAGTAAGTGGGTGGTTTCGTTGGCCTACAAAAGATCCAAGCAAAGATAAGCTACCTAGGAGGTAGGTAGGTAGGTACTAGACTACTTCGTAGAACTAGGTATGCAGGC
This sequence comes from Pyricularia sp. CBS 133598, assembly GCA_004337975.1. Lineage (NCBI taxonomy): Eukaryota > Fungi > Ascomycota > Sordariomycetes > Magnaporthales > Pyriculariaceae > Pyricularia > Pyricularia sp. CBS 133598. Next base: position 1,502,390 of record CM014983.1, read on the forward strand.
CACAGTCCCGTTTTTTTTTTGGTTTGTCTCACACCTCGAACTGGTTCTGCATGCCCTGCCACGTGGGAAACTTCCTCAAACAAACTCAAAACACCTGAATGGCATACTTTTTTTTATACTTGGTCCATCTTAGGCTCGTGGCAAATAAATGGAAATTTCTATGACAAATACTCAACAGACTAAACTAACTAGGCTGTTGCAAGAAATTTAAACGCTTTCCCGCGCACACAAATAATTCTGATACCTCCTTTCTACTGCGTGGCCAAAATCTCCTTTTCCATGCGGTCAAAGGCGCCGAGGACGCTGCCGTACTTTTCAAAAACGCCCTCGCGGTAGCCGTCGTCGACCTTTTGGATGGCGCCCTCCTCGCGCCACCGGGCGCCGATGAGCTCGTCAAAGGTCTCCTTGTCGTCGCGGCGCTCGAGGGCCCAGACGGCCTTGTAGGCGCCCCCAAGCGCGCAGGCGTTGCCGCCGACGTCGAGGCGGTAGACGCCCTCGGCGCCTCCCAAAACGTCGCCTACGACGCGGGCGATGGCAGGGTTGAGCGAGCCGCCGCCGACGAGGTAGATGCGGCGGGGCTGGGCGGGCAGGCGCTGGGCCTTGTCGGGTCGGTCGACCAGCGACTGCGAGCGCAGCCGGAGGGAGAGGACCTGCGACTCGACGATGGCCCGCGCGTCCTTGGCCTTGTCCCAGGTCTCGGAGACCTGCTTGAGGTCGCTGCCGTCCGAGGCGTTGCAGGTGTAGCGCCACGTGCCGGCGCGCACGTTGGGCACGATCTCGGGGAGGTAGAAGTACAGGCCCATCTTGGCCAGGCTGGATCCTTCGGGGCAGTCCAGCGGGGGAGTATCGAGGACGGCCTTGTTGAACGAAGCCCAGGCGTCTGTGGTGCCGGCTGGGGTCGAGTAGGAAGACTCGGCGGGCAGCGCATCACGCACCTTTTCACGGGCCAGTCCTCCGTTCTTGTAGCACAGCATAAACATGTACTGACCGGGTGTTGTAGGGTGGTTGAAGAAGTGGTAGGACTCGTCGGGCTGGTAGTGCGACGTGCTCATCAGGAAGGTCGTTGAAGTGCCCAAGCTGACAATGGCGTCGCCGGGACGCAATGGCAGGGCCAGGATGGTCGCCGGGTTGTCACCGGTGAAGGGTGCGACCTGGCACTCCTTGGAGAAGCCGTACTTTTCGACAAAGTAGCTTGAGATGGAGCCCATGCTGCCACCACCGTCCCGCCTGACCTCGCCCAACTTGGCGCGCAGCGCATCGACCTGATCGGCACCGCCTGCGGTGAGGTCGAGGAGCGGGCTGCTCCAGTCGTCGGCGGCGATGTCCCACAGGTTCATGCCGCAGGCATCGCTAATCTCCATCGGAGCGACGGCACCAAGGAAGAGCGAGGCAAGGAATGATGACACAAGAGATATGCGGGCAGTTTTGGCATAGACCTCGGGACGTTTGCGGCGCATGCGCATGATCTGCGGGCCGGTAAAGCGCTGATTTCTCGACTGTGATTAGCAGTTTGCTTTTAAAACACTTTTATGCTGGCCTTTTTCCATCTTGTGTTTCCGCCCCATCAATATCCACTAAGGGGGAATATTTGGTATCTCTTACATGATGAGCCGCGCTTCCCGTCACCTCGGCCAGCTTGTGCTTGGACCCCAACTTGCCATCGAACTCGTCGCACTCGGCCTGAGTGCTGTGGTCCTGCCAGTTGGGCGCAAAGGGGTGCGAAAAGGCATTGGTAAGCTGCTCGACAAGGGGCTTGTCGGAGCTCAGGCCCGACAGCTCGGAAGCGGCGGCGTCGCTCCAAAAGACGCTGCCGTGCTGCTGGCAGGCGCCACTAATGCCCCTAACCCTGTCGAGGGGAGCCTTGCGCTCGCGCAGGCGGTCCAGCACCAGGTCCACGGACTCGAGCCACATGGCCACCGGGGCAAAGACCTCACCCTCATTGCTGTTGACTAGGACGCCTTTGGTGAGCGAGTACTTGGCGCCGAAGTCGGCGTCGAAGTCAACCTTGGCCTCGGAAACAACTGAGAGGTCCGAGGAGACAAGAATGGCTAGTGATGAAGGAGCGGTCTGTCAGCCAGATATCGCCAAGTTTAGATGAATCAAGGTTTGCGCAAAGAGAGGAAGGATCTCTTGTTCGGTACTACCTTTGAGCTGCTGGGTTGAGAGGTCGAACCCCAGATATAGGGGTCCAGAGCTCATGTTCGGCAACGTGGTATACTGAGGATATGATAACAATGGTGATGCTTTTGTTCTTCCGTCTATCCTTTTGTCTGGGAGACAAATCTCTTGACTTGGAGAATATTTGAACAAAAGAAGAAACAAGGGAGAACAAAAAGACAAATCAAGTATTTGCAATCATGTGAACAATTGTAGAATCTGATAAGTTGACATGAAGAAAGTAAAAATACCCAGGCACATTACAGTATACTGCACTAATCATTGGCAGCAAGTGACGTCGAGGTGGACCGGATCCCCAGTCAAAGCATCTGGGCACCTACCTACTCCTAATCATCCCAACGCCACCCTTGTATTTACCCGCTACACTTGAGTATTAGACGGGAGGGGGTTTAACGAGGGGCAAGACCCCATCTGAAAGCCTGCACCTGGCTACTTTGTACAAAGTATCATGTAGATATGGGGCTCATTCGCTTCAATCAATTGAAAGAGAACAAAAACTAAGCCCAGCTTTACTGTAGCTATTGATTGACTACAATCCAATTCCATGTCTGTTGAGCCTTTCGACTTTTGCCGCACCAATCGGAAGTATGGCGGGGTAATAGTAGTAGTAGTGGAGGAGTCTTTGGGAGCCCCAGTTCGCCGGTGTCGGGTGGGCATCAGGGTGTTTGCAGGGGATTCTTGACCTACGGTACGGGCACACAGCAGCTATAGATAAGATAAGAAGGAAAGCCGTAGTGTGGCACCTTCAATCTCCAATCCATCCAGTCCAGTCGCGTCGCGACGCGCCATCTAACGAAAGCTCCCCCTCCAACCAATCGACAAGCACATTGCGCCAACTCAAGTATCCCCGTCAGGATACCAAAAAAAATATATCGCACAAAAACCCAGGTGTCTAAAGAAATGTCCTCATCAACTAGCTCAGAAACACAACTCTTAGCGGAGCACTTTGGCTACCCTCCAGTCGTAAGTTCGCATCTGGTGCTCGGCCTAGAAAAGTAAACCCAAAAAGCCCCCCAGCACGGCCCCCATACTATACTAACATAATTGTGCCTCCCCCCTTTGATACAGAGCCTTCTAGATGATATCATCAACAGCATAAACATCCTCGCAGAGCAGGCCCTCAACAGCGTCGAGAGGGGCCTGCTCGCCGCGAAACCCGCTAGCCTTGGATTCCGAGCCCCGCCGCCCCAGTCGAAAAAGACAAAACACTCTGCGATCACGACGACAACCGTAGAAGACGTTCCTCTACAATCGCCTGAAGAGGCGCAGCGGCACGAGGTGGAAAATGGCACCCATCAACTCGAGACCCTGCTGTGCGCGAGCATTGATCGCAACTTTGATATATTTGAGATCTGGGTCATGCGTAACATCTTGACAGTGCGGCCCGATGACCGCGACTGGATTCGGCTGTCACACTACGAAGGGCTGGACTTTTCGGCGGCAAGCAAAAGGAGAAAAACGGCAGGGGCGGAATCTGGTCAAGACGGAGCAATGGATGCAGAGGGCACAGACGGCGACAAAGAGCTGAGCAACCAGACAGGGGCCGGCGGCGAAGGCGAGGGTGAAGACGCAGCGGAGACAGGGGGCGACGCACCAACACTAGCGTCCGTGGCCCGACTCCGCCGCCGTCTCCAGGCCAGCCAGAAGCTCAACGTAATGCTGCACGCCGAGCGGGCGCGGAACGCCAAGCTCCTCGATGAGCTGCGGGAGTTCCTCCATGGCACATCCGGGCCGCCCGCCGTCAAGGTGGAAAACGACGAGAGCCAAAGCAAAACAAACTTAGCATTCCTACGAAGCAAGGGCGACCTGACGGTCGGCGACGCCGAGACACCCCTGACGACGACGACAGCCTTCAGCCTCTCCCAGCTGCAAGCCCTCCGTGCGCTTTCGACCTCGCTGCGGACCATGATGCCGGATCTTGTGCAGAGCACTGGCGGCGCCGACCAAGGCGATACCAAGAAGAGCTGGAGGACCGAGAGACTGGAGTACGTCGAGGGGTCGACGCGGAGACACCTCGAGAACGTCAGAGGACTGGAGCTCGGCGCGAGTGGATATGTGCGTGACGGCGAGTGGCAAGGCGAAGGGAGGAATCTTGCAAAGGGTGAGGTCGAGGGGCTGGAAAGAATTGCTGATGTTCTCGGTGCTAAACCGAACAATGGTGCCCGGGAACCAGAAACGAGGACGGTGGATGCCATGGACGAGTCTTGATGTGATGTTATGTGTCGGCCTATGATGAATAATGAAGCTCAACTGAAAGCGATATCTGATGCTGCATTTTGAAAATAAATATAATCACTTTAATTCTTCTAATTCGGATCCCTTGATCTAAATGTGATGGTATTAATACTACATTGAATCTGGACTGGACCGTAGTTGGTTCTGTTGACCTTCCCCCAACACATCATCGGGATAGCCCATACTGTCTGGCGACATCCCAGAAAGCGTGAAGTCGAAAGCGGGACTCTGTTTCTTCATCAGTCGACGACTTCATCTCATCGACGGCCTCGACCAGTCGTGCGGCTTCCTCAGCCTTGCCATTGGCAATCAGGGCGCGCAACAGGTGCTCGTACAGGCGCATGGTCATGTTGCCGTTCTTGGAGCGTTGAAATACTTCATAGGCGCTGTCGACGTCCCCAGCATTCATGAATCCGCTGATGGCACGCTCCCAGAATACATGGTCGATGTGTGGCTTGTTGAACAAGTCGTGGGCTTCAATAAGTTTGCGCGCCGCGTCCAGAGCCGGCGGGCTGCGGTGGAGGTAGTGCTCCACCAGAATGGTGTACATGTGTGTCGTCGGCTCGAGCTTGCGGTTCCAGAGCTCCTGCATGATGTGATTGACAGCGACATCATTGTCGGCTTGGCTCTCGTTCTCCTTCAGGAGCTCGAACATGAGTTTTGCATAGGCCGATGGGTTGGTTTTCTTAGTGTCATTGCCCGTGACCATGCCAATGATGCGCTTCACCGCCTCGAGCTTCTCCTCTGGGCCAGCACTCCTCAAAAAGGGGCCCATTCCTTCAATGAGAATCGTCTGAGTGCCCTCATCCGGCTCCACGCCCTGATCATTCATCATGTCAAGCACTGCGTCGACCTGCTCCGGTGCCCTCCGGATCATGGTCTGCAACAAGGTATTGTATGTGATGACATCAGGTTCAATGTTGTGCCTTTCGGCCCACTGCAAGATCTTCATCGCCGCCGGTACTCCGTTGATGCGCAAAATGCCAAAAAGTGCTGCGTTCACTGGCACTATAGATGGTTGGACAGCTTGGGCGCAAAATTCGCCCGAGGTTTCTTGTTTGTTCCAAATCCTTGCCATGTCATCCAGGGCTGACAATCCAGCGTCTGCCTTACCGCACTCGATCAGACCTGAAATGCGGACGGTCCAGGCGTGTGTGTCCAAGGGTACCCCCAATTCCACAACCTGATGCCAGATGTTCTCCAAAGCTGAAGCGTTGCGACCTCGACTGCAACCTTCCATCATGGCGGTATAAGTCCTAATGGTGGGTTCGAGACCGATCTGGACCATGGTGTTCCAGACCTCGATGGACCTCTGAGGTCTCCTGAGTGCGTTAAAGGCCATAATGAACTGATTCCATATGCCGGGGGATTTCTGCAGATCGTCAATGGTCTTCTGAGAAGGTGGTGACTCGTGACCAAAAAAGTCCAGCCAAGCCCTCTCCAGCATGGCACTGTTCTTGCCGGAAAGGGCTTTGTTGAGATTCTTCTTCACCTCGAGGAGGTGTTTCCTACCGGAGCCGGTCACGTCGAGCTTCCTGATCAGGTTTGGTTGTTTTGAATGTGATTGCTTGGGATCGTTCCACTCTTTCAGCTGCTTGTGCATCACAGCCCAGCGATGACGGACGTACGGGATCAGCTTGCCCGGGATTTGCACGAGCTTTTCTGGGCTCATGTTGGAGTCCTTGGACCGTACAACAAGGCCCGTGATCGAAGCAAGAAAATGTGACGCAGCCGCCCGATTGCCAGGGAGGCACCTGCCAGAATCATTGAACAAAACCCATGTAACCAACAGAAGCGGTATTACTGGGCGCAGCTGAAGAGGCGCATAAGCATGAAGTAGCTTGGATAACGAATAGTACAGCGACGAGTCTCCCCTTTGGTACTGTCCTTCAGGCAGGCGGAAGTCGACATCGGCAAGTGGAGTGTTTGCGTCCAGCTCCATAACGACATGGTGAGGAAGGCTGACAAGCTTCCATGATTGTGCCACGTCGTCAAAGAACATCTTGATGCGACCTGTGGCCTCTTGGTACTCTTCCAAGGACACCTCTGGGGAGACGTTGGTCAAGCAAAGATATTCCAACCGGCCCTGCATCGCGCGAGCCCATGTCTTGATGTCCAAAACGCCGAGACGAAGAGCTACCAGTGTCACGTCGGCAAGAGACGGAAGGGTTTCTGATGTTGCATCATTCTTCATGGCAGTAAAAATGCCTTGGACAAGCTTCCTCAGCTCTGGTTCGAAAACCCGAGGCACATATTTGGCAGCATTGACGGCTGGGTATATCTCAGTCTTGAAAAAGCCGTATGCTTCTGAGAGGACTGGCTGGGGTTGCTCCATCATCCTCATTAACTTGGCAACGTCGTTGTATGTTTTCAGATCGAGGGTGGACTCGGAGCTCTCAGCCGGCTTGCCGCCAGGTTTATCATCATCCTGATGCCTTCGCTGACCCCTAACCACGCTCTCGAAGATGGCTAGATTGCCTGTGACGGTTGAAGTGGGCGGAGGCGATCTCCTGAAGCGTGGGGTGTGCTGGTTGGCAGCCGGGGCCTCGGCGGCTGCGCCGTCCCTGCTTCCATCCCGCTGACCAGGAGCACCAGATGGGGTTCTGACTGTATGCGATGCTGATGCTGTCGGTGTCGGTGTTGAGTGCGACCTCCACTGTACCTGTGCAATAGTACATCGAGGTGTTGGAGGAAGAGGTCGTCTTGCTCCGGCGCCGAGAGACCTGCAGAGCAGGCATACAGCCCGCGTATCTTTCATGGCTGATTACTATCAGGAAGCGAGGTGCCGATCCATTGAGGGCGGTGACATAGGAGACGATTGGGTGTATCGGTTATGGCTATGACAAGCAGACTAAATGAACAGGTCCCTTCAAGTTAACATGGAAGCTCCGAGCTTTTTTGCCGCGACAGAACGTTGTCCATCAAAAAATGGTGGAGAAAAATCCTAGCTATTGTTTCATTGCCTAATTGGACCCTAACCCTTGATGCACTCCACAATGGGTATGGAGCTGACCCAAGAACAGGGCTGGGCCTGCCTGCCTTACGTCACTGGCCGACGACCTCGGGCACTCGCGCTTTTTTTACTGTACGGTACACAGGAGCCTCAGCAGCAAAGTTAGCTTAAGCACTTGATGCACGAAGTAGATCTGGGTCGGTACTTGTATGCCTGCATCCACATTAAAATCCAGCGAACAAGCGGTCTGCCCTGATGCACGTTTTGTTGTGTTGCGCGGGAGGCGGAGCTGTCGGAGGAGCTGTCGGAGGTTCCTAAATTGTATCCACCCCAAGCCGGTAACTTGACACTACCTGAGGTAGACTAGAGCCGAATGACGCCGCCTCGGTTACCGGTATATAATTCCCACCGATTACTGCAGCCTACTTGATTGATCCCCATTCCAATTGAGAATTAATTGATCCCAACCCAAAACCAAGAGAAAAAAAAAGAAAAAAGAAAAAACAATGACAACACTTCAGCCCAGGCCCCCTTACACAGATGAAGAGCTCCAAAGCCTCTATCCCCCCGGGCTGGACCTGCAGCTCGTGCAGGTCCTCATGAGGCACGGCGAGCGCACACCCGTTTCGTCCCGGTTCCAAAACGCAGGCCTCACACCCTTTTGGCCCTACTGCCGAGCCGCCAAGGAGCTGAGGTCCGTCATCCTCGAGCCGGGCAGCGGCGGCGGCACCCTCTCAACCCTCGAGTGGAGCCGGCGCATCGAGACGTTTGGGCGTGACGACGAACCCCGCGTCGCCGCCGGGCCGCGCGGCGAGCTCGACGCCGTCTGCGACATGGGCATGCTCACCGACGAGGGCCGGGCAACGACGTACGCCCTCGGCCAGCGGCTGCGGAGGCTGTACGTGGAGCAGCTACAATTCCTACCCGCGACGGCGGCGGGCGGGGTCGACGACATGTACCTGCGCTCGACGCCGATCCCGCGCGCGCTCGAGTCGCTGCAGCAGGCATTTTCGGCGCTGTACCCGCCGGCCACCAGGCTGCCCGCGGCCGACGGGTCGGCCTTCCGCCCGCCCACCATCGTCACGCGCACGCCCGGGGACGAGACCCTGTACCCCAACGACGCCGGCTGCCGGCGCCTGGCCGCCCTGTCGCGCGCCTTTGCCCAGCGGACGGCGGACCGCTGGAACGACTCCGCTGACATGGAGTACCTCAACCGGCTGTGGGCCAAGTGGATGCCCGAGGACAGCCCCCGCGTCGCCGTGGACTCGCGCCCGCGCCTGTCGGGCATCATGGACACGGTCAACTCCACGCTGGGCCACGGGCCCGAGACCAGACTGCCCCGCGAGTTCTACGACAAGAAGGCCATCGCCATCACTGAGAAGATTGGCGTTGAGGAGTGGTTCAGCGGGTACAAGGAGTCCCATGAGTACCGTGCTCTGGGCGTCGGCAGTCTCATGGGGGACATAGTCGGAAGGATGATCTCCAGCGTCGAGGGACCGGCCGTTGAAGGAACCGAACGGAAGAGCGAGAGCCGCAAGGATGCTTCTGTCAAGTTTGGCCTCAGCGGCTGCCATGACACCACCCTCGCCGGCGTTCTAGCCAGTTTGGGTACCTTTGGAACGGACAGGTGGCCCCCATATACCAGCCATGTGGCTATTGAAATGTTCCGCGATCCTGCCAAGTCAACTGCCGCAGCTGTCTTGCCCACAAGTAACGGGTGGTGGAGCGCATTCAGCTCCAAGTTCGGCCAGGCATCTGGAGGCATTGGTCGAAGGCCTATGGACGAGCTATCTCCCAGTGAAACAGAGAGGCTTGATGGTTACTACGTACGCGTACGATACAATGATGAGCCCGTGACCATTCCCGGTTGCAAAATCCCAGGAAATCACCTCGATGGCAACGAGAGCTTCTGTACTCTAGTAAGTCAAAAACCCCCAGTCGACAAGAGCTGAACAATTGAGACCACCCCCGACCGATCCATAGTCTTTACTAAGTACCATCATTTTACAGAGAGCTTTCAAGTCCATAGTAGACAAGTTCACCCCACGAAACTGGAAGGAGGACTGCCGCCGGAGTACGAGTGACCCTGCGTTTCCCACTAAACCAGAACCCGCAGGCTATTGAGCTTGCGATGCTCCTGTACCTCGAAAGTGTGTAGTGTCGTCTAGACTCAATGTGTAGAACCCCTCAAGATACCACGGTCCTGATACGCCAGACCACCATAAATCTCCCCGAATCTGCCAAAATAGACACCCAGATTAATCTACTACAAGACACTCAACGGAAAAATAAAAGCAACCCGCTCTGCACTTCCGGTGGATGAGCACAGCTTGGCAAGATTCTGCCCGTAATCATGTCCGCAGCTATCGCTGAATAAACCTTGCGCTCTCAGAGTAATGAACTCTCAACGGTGCATGACCGCCCGAGCATATCGGCAATGTAGCACCTGGGAGTAAATATCCAGGAGCACTTAGTGCACATAATCAACGCTGTATGATAGACAAAACCCGCAGGCTGCCCCCCGATTCTTGTGGCAGTGCCCGCTTCCTAAACAGATCAAAGTTCAGGGATGGTCCGCTAGAACTGTGCCATGTTGAATGGTTCACTTGCTCACCAAAGTCGCGTGAAGCCTGCGGATGTTGACTGATCCTGGCTCGACCACACGATAGCTTCGAAGTTGGTGAGTTCTGTTACCAATGCTCTTTGTGCTGTCCTGTTTCAAGAGGGCTTCTTTCCGTGGACGGCAAATCCCCACGAACCCTGCACCTGAGGCAAGCCGGAGGCACTGGATGAGAAATTGGTCGACTGAAAGAAAGGAGAGTCGGTAAAGCCGGTCGGTTGGTTGTAGGGTTGTCGGACCGGAGTGTGAATCGCGATTGCCGAAGGCGGAACGCGTGCGGGTTGTCTTTTCTGATTGAATTGCCAGCTCGCCTGCTTGGAAATTTCCTCCATTCTCTCCTTGTTGTAAGCTTCACCAATTCCAGAGTTACGATTCGGAAACGAGCCAGCGGCATAGCGGTCGGCAGCTACCTGGGCTTGCGCGTCTGCCGTGTCCGAAGCCCTGGGCGCACTTGGAAGCCCGGGGCTCTGCAGACGATCAGTCTTCCTCGGTGCGTGGCTGTAGTGGGCGGCCTGGCTGAAAGCTGTAGCCGGTTCAACCTCAGGTGACGCAGTTCCACTGAAGCCAAAGCCTGATCGGTTCGTGGGAGTCCACATGTCCCAAGGAAGTGTAGGAAAAGCCCTGCCAGAAGCGGATGTCGGTGTGTTGACTGGTTTCTGGCTGTTAAGTGCCCCAAAGACATCGTTGGCGGTGGTTGAATGCATACCATAGGAGAAAGTCGGGTCGTCAATGGCGTTCTGCTGCGGCGAGTGTACTTCGGGAGGGGCCAGGAACTCATTCAGTCTACCAAGCATCTCTTCGTCCACATCGAACTCAGTCTCGTTCGATTTGGTGATCGCAACGTTCGGCGTTCCAATCGGTGCCTGTGGCGGCTTTGGCAACTGCGGTTGGAGCTTCTGATGAGCACCATTTGTGCTGGAATGTTTGTTGGGTGCTGGAGATGCTTGAGCGCTTTGCCTATGTGGGGTGATCGGCTCGCTTTGACCGGCGCTACTTGAGTTGTTCATGCCAGAGATGATATCCGAACCCGCACCCGATTGGTAATCGAGGATCGTAATGGTTCGTGTGCCCTTTTGCTTCCGGGCAATAGTCAGAGGGTACTTAGGATCGGTTCCAATGAAGTAGCCACAGTTGACAACGTCGTTGATCCGGGAAAGGGTCTCGCCATTGTTGTCAGCCTTGTCGAAAGAGCAATCTTCAACCCTCGGTTTTGCGGTTCCATCCGGGAAGAAGTGCATAGGGCGACAAACAAAGGGGGCCTTCTCATTTTCAAGGGGCTGAAACCCCAATGTCTCAACGTCCTCGAACAACATATATTTGGCAGTGGAGCTGTCGTTCTGGTCGCCTCGGAAAACCTCGATTAGGAGTGAGATGGTTTCGGCCATCGACTGGTGCATCTCGGTCACGTGGGAGAGGTGAGCTGCGTAGCGCACGACATCTCCACGATACTTGCAAAGCCAAACCATGTAGACGCGCAGCAGAGGCAAAGCGGACTGTAGAACTGTCAGAAACTTGTCGGTAGCCTTGGCTGCCACAGGAGTTGATGCCTCGCCTGCTGCCGGAGCTGGAGTGACAGACTGCAGCGCTTCTTGGATCTGCTTTGCCAAGACCCGGTTGACAGCGACAATGATGCGAATATTGAAGCCAAGGATGAACTGGCAGGATTGCGAGGCTTCTTCAGACCATTTTTCTATAGTAGAAGTTAGTTACCATGATGTGAACCCTGACAACTAGATGATCTTACCCTCAGTCCTTTGCCAAGCAAAGTCGTAAGCAGCGATGCTAGTGAGAACCAGAGTCAGGAGGAGGCCGACGGTATCCTTTGTCACAAGTAACATCTGAATACGGTGGAGAACCTCCCGTTCCAGTTCTTTCTGCTGGGGAACAACCAAGCCTGCATAGTAGATGGCATGCAGGCGCACAAACCACACAGACAAGGTGATTTGAGGGTCCAAAGACGCATTACGGCCGCGCATCGGACTACCTGGGCTCAGTTTCTGAAACTCAATCTCCAGGTTCTTCGTAGCCATTGGATGTGGCTCCTGAACGACAAGTGCTCGATGGAGGTGATAAACGATGGCGAGGTCCTGGTCCTTAATACCGCGGTAGACAACGGCCATCTGGTGATAACCAAGCCCAGACGAGGGCAGCAGATCATTGGCAAGGCGAAGGTACAGTAGCGGTATATCGGTTTTCTGCGGCTTCCGGTCGACTTCCAGACGGTAACGAGCCAGATCGCCCAGATGAACCAAAATCTGATGGCAAGCTCGAACAATCTGGGACTCGAGTCCGGTGTTCGATTCGCGATCCACCTTGTCCAATGTGACGTCAAATCTCACAGATTTGACTACTCGATCGAGGTTGGGGATCTGGTACTTGGCCGACAGCCTCTGGAGATAGCCCTTGTAGAACTTCTGCGATGTGCGGAGAAAGTCCCCTTGCATCTTTAGGACTTGTCGATGCAGTATGGCGACCTTGGGTTCTGCCTTGGGGTTTAGCCGGGAGCGAACCCGACGGAACTCGCCGTTGATGGTCGAATGCATATTCCATAGGTGCTTGTCAACATTCTGTTCGGTGGCGTAGGCAAAATCTTCAAAGACAGTACCGACGCAACCAAGTCGAAAGCTACATTGATGTTAGATAGTCCGTCATAGACAAAGAGAGAGGCAAAGCCTGACGAGGCTACCTCGATTAGGTAAGTACTCACGTGGACAGAATGTCGTCCAGCGCCCGAAGGTACGCGTCCTCATTGCCCTTGCCTTCGTTCTGGTGAAGCTGCTCCAGTCTCTTCTGAAGGGTGCGCCGGCATTTTTGAGCACTCCTAGAAAAATTGTCAGCCACTTTCAACAACGCGGAATTAATATTTGGTCTGCTTACTTCCAAATATCAGCCGCGCTGAAGCCCGCGGACTCCATCGTCGCTGTTTTGACAGTAGCCGCCATGTTTACCAATATGTTGACTATGGCGTTTCCAGATCCGCTGGTGGAAGCGGGCCTGGGAGGGCGACGCGATCAGTTTATAGGAGGTTTATGTGCAAGATAATGGCCAAAGGTTTAAGTTCTTCATGCCAAATGCAGGAGGGGCAAAAAAATATAGGCCCAGTCAGGTTATTAAGGTCAAGCCAGGAGGAGAAGCGGGACACGTTCGTGGGTGGCGACGTATCAAGCCCTACGCCTGCAGAACTCCAAACGCAATGCCAGGGACCGCATCCAGTCCATAACTCGAATTGCAGCCGGGCTTGCAGAGGCTGGATGAGGTTATTGGGAGCGCGGGCAAGCTGCGCTGCACGGCGGTAAAGGAAGACGTGTTTCGAGTCTTTTCCGACGCTGACATTGGCATCAGGACTCGACCAGTGGTGAAGAAAAAGCCAGAACGGAGGAAACTCCAAGGGATAAAAAAAATGCTAAAACTGGAAGAGAGGAAAAAAACTGTCTAACACGATGCAAAAGTAGCACAATGACAGGAAGTTTGACCCCGTCTCGTTACTTTCACTCTCCACGTACCTAAGCAGGCGGGCAAGTTGGGTAGGTTTGGTGTGAGGTTATTGACGGGGCGGGATTTGATGGCTAGCGCGGAGGTCAAGTGGAGAATGGTACGCAAATCACAGTCTCCCAGCCAATCATTGAATGGGCGCATTCCATGCGGGATGAAGTGAGTTGAATTTGGTGGTTATGTGGTCCGTGCGCTGTAGTCTGTGGACCCACGCACATGGCTTTTGGATTGCTCGCCAAGCTTGGAGCGCCGGTGTTTTTTTCTTAGGACGAGTGGAAAGCAGGAGCATTTATTACTGCACAGTACTGCTGAAGCCGCTGTAGATAAAATAACCGAACAACCACCAAAGCCTTATAATAGCGTCCCCTTTCGTAAACTAGACCAGGTAGCAGGCCTTCACTCATCCAGTCACCTCAAACCAACCAACCTAACAGTCATCGGAATATTCGTCCTATCCTAGATCCTTTTTTACCCCAGCTTGCCCATGCAAGACTTTGTTGGCAATTTCGGATCATCCTGGATCTTCAAATCTGTCCCACTTGGGCACATTACTGTACAGAATTCCCATTTGTAAACTTTGGCAGAGCGTGGATTAGCCTTTTCGAGGACGCTTCGGTTCCTGGTTAGTCACTGCTGCGCACAGAGTATACACATCAACAAACAAACAAATAAACACTCGTGTTCGACTTTTCACGCATTACCAGCCGACCACAGCAACAATCGGGGCCCACATAGCACCTCTTTATCACTTCATAGAGGTGACTAAAGCTATGAAACGCTCACGTGAGCCCGAAGACTCGATTTCCAACCAGGCACCTCCTGAACCTCATAACAGAGACCTTGACGCCCCTAGTCCCAAAATCCGGGAGCTGGATTGCGACGGAGAAGGCGGCGCAGCCAGTCCGTTTCGATGCACACTGCACCCCCAGCCAGTGGTGTTTCGTGACTACGATGATTATCACGCACATTACAACAAGCAGCACGTGAATCGCTGCCATGAGTGCAGGAAGAATCTCCCTTCAGATCACCTGCTCAGCGTCCACATCGAAGAATGCCATGATGCTTTCCTTGCTGCCAGGAGGGAGAAGGGAGAACATACAGTTCGTTTACATACTCATCCCCACTACCATGAGCCAAAACTTGGAAAACATTCTGACAATTTCGTTTAGTACTCATGCTTCGTCGAAGGTTGCGATAGAAGGTGCAGAGACCCGTCAAAGCGGCGTCGGCACCTCATAGATAAGCATATGTACCCGCCGAACTTCTTCTTTGATGTCGTCAGATATGGCATTGATGGGAGGCAGTCTCTTTTGTGCGACGTCAACGCACAACAGCGCCGACCAAAGCCAAGATCCGACAGGCAGGAATTGCGAAGTGGCTCAACCTTAGACTCAGAAAAGCAGTTTGATGATCACAGCAGCCAGATAATGGCCGCGAATGTTGCAGAGGGAGTTGTGGTCCTCGAGCCGGTAGAGACTCATCCCGCCGAGAAAGACATCGAAATGAACGACGCCGCATCCCTGACAGGTAGCATGTCAGCGCTGAAACTCGTCCCCAGATCGATCACTTTTGGTCGATCAGGTCGCAGGGGCTTCACGAGATCGCCTAGCCCTAGACCACCACCTGTATAGAACCAAAAATCACAATGGCACCACCGCATAGCGACAATTCGAGAGTCTGAGGGCTGGCTGGCAATCCATTTTTATTAGTCTTTGTAATTAACAAGCCACGGGTCCATGAGACGTACACCATAATCGTGCATATTCGGTTTTCCAGTCGTTGGGTCGGGAAAGCGCTCGAGCCTTGGTCGATCTGCTCTCGCCCTCCAAACTGCGACACACTGGCTTCCCTCCCAACGGGTAGCTCAGCATGCATCAGGTGTGACTGAAGTCGAATATCGTAAAATCCTCTCAGTCACTGGATGCACAGCCATGACAACCACAGTTCACACACTCAATATCCCTCTCTTCCTTCAGCTGTGCCTTTGGTACCCTGCAGATACATGTGGAGCTGAAATTGGTCTCCTTGGTCTGCACACATCGGAGACAGCATAGCTTCAGTACAGACATGGTGTTAGTGTCCAATGTTTTACCCTCGAATAGAGCAATATACATAGCAGCGTAAGCAAAATGCACCTACCTTTTCATAGCCCTGCTTCTTCCATTTTGCGATCAACATGGGATCTGCATATCCATTCTTCAGCAGCCAGTCGTACAGCTGCTTCGATATAGCCTCCTTCTCGTAGTAGAGCTCGTAGACGTATCGACTCCTCTGGTGGGCGATTTGGAATATCGGCCATTGCGCCTTGTGTTTGGGGATGTTATCTGTAGGTGTATTTTGCGCATCTTTCATCTTGTTTGCAAAGATGAGAAGGTCATCCTCGATGTCGCTGAACCCCTCTGGAGGAGGTTTTCGCTTCGACGCGTGACGGATGGCTGGCATATTATTGACTGTGGCGATGGATCGGGCCAGGGTTCTTGGGTTGAGCTTCGGTTGCTGGAGGACTTGGGAAGTGTTCGATGGAGAGACAAAGTGAGTTTGCTTCAATAGTCTGGCAGATTTCTCAGGCCTCGTATATGAAAGATCCTATTATTAATGTAATGATAGTAAGGCTGCGCGATACAAGCTTTGTTCTGAGCATGCACGAGATACTTGACGGCGGTTTCGTCACAGATAAGGCATCGGGTACATGCGGGGATTTGATTGTGGGGGCTTGGGCGGAGCCAGAGTCACGTGTCATTGCATCTCCGGACTTGCCAATGCGTAGCGTACCTCCAACTTCAATGGAGCTTCAAGCACTCGGTTCATTGTAAAAGGCAGCTCCAACGACGAACCGAGAACAGCAATTGACAGCCCAACATGGCCATTACTCCAACAGAGTTCGCCAAGCGGACGGCGCAATGTAAGAACGACGCGTCTAGGCCCTCAATGAACGATCGCTGACTCTTGACGGATCTGCACAGCGGCCAATTGGGCGGATGCAAAGAGGAGGGTTCTGTCGTCATACCGCGAATGGCTTCGAGCTGTATGTCACTCCCCGCGAGACAATCTGGAGACAACGCGGCGTCGGCTCCCAATAGTCCTCGTCTGCCATCCTTATGACACATGGAAACGCATTGGCTGATCAAATCATCGAGCTACACCTCGTTACAGGCTCCTGAGATCCAAACCATGTACTCGGTTACGCACCCAGTCTCGACCATTAGGACCCGGATACGACAGGAATTCGAGAGGCACCGATACGTGAACAAGCTCAGCGTGGTGGACGTGCTCTTGTTCCAGAGCGGCGCAGACTACCAGGTCAGACCTACGTCTTTCTCGTTGTCCCGGGAATACATGTACAAAATGGCACCGAGTGTTGCCCGACAAGAAACAATGATCTAACATTTGATATCACTGTTGCAGGAGACCATGAACTTCTGGCGCCAGACCACTCACATCATGTCGTACTTCCCGGAGGAGAACTTCAGGGGAGAAAAGAGGCTACCGAAGAGCTTCATGGAGGGGTTCCTGGAGGTAAGTACCTTGTCGGTTGGGTCTTTGCAAATTCCAGGACCTGGTAAGACTAACACCATCATAGGGCCGCAACTAGACTAGAAATAAGGAAGGTTTTGGTATCAAATCAAAGCATGTTGCCCGTATGTACATAAACAAGTGTGAAGAATGCGACAGTCTCTTTTTTGTCTTTTATTTCCATGCCAGTCCTGCCCAAATTACGCCTCTGAACGCCGTTTTCATGCACGCAGACGTCGCTGCCATGTTCACCCTTTGGTTTAGGGCCTTGGCTCAGCTGTCCATCTCCATGCGACCTGCAAATCCATCCCTAGCGACTGTGAACTTATCGGCTACGACATCACACAGTTCCTGCAGATCCTTGAGGCCCTTTTCCAAGGCCTCGATAGCAGTTGTGCCCTCTGTTACGGATGTGAGCTTCTATTCGGTCTCATTTTCTGGGTCCTGATGCTATCGACTCACCATAGGTCTGTATTCTCAAGTTCATCTTGTGCTCTGAAGGATGAGGAATAGCGTATGCACAAAGCTCAACTTCCGGGCTGAGGTAATGGGCGTATCCTGTTAGTCGATACTCAAGATGGAGATCACGGTGTCGGAATTTTTGTAAACAGCCAACTTACTTCTTCATAATGATATACCGCAGGGCGTTGCCCATGGTATGGCCCTCCTTGAGGAATTCAAACGAGGCAGCAGTTTCTGTCGATCCGGGAAGCTGTTAAGCACAACAGAAATTAGCAAAACGCCGTCCAAGCTCGGTTCCGAATTTACAAAAGTAAATATCTTGCGGGACCTCACCATCTTGACCCGCTGCTCTTCTTCCTCTTCCTCCTCGGCCTCCTCAAACTCGTCCTGGGCCTCGTCCTCGACCTGGGCCGAAGTGGGCGCGTCGTCCATCACAGCATCGGCCGCCTCAGCCTCGGCTTGACGGGCTCTGGAGTTGGGTGCCATTTTTTATTGTATTTTGTGTTTATTAGAAGAGAATAAAATAGAAAAGAGAAAGCGGTGAAATGTTTCTTCTACAATTTCTATTCTTTTTCCGAATTAAATTGGCTTGCGATGGGATATCACAGGAGGGACTCAAGCCGATAAAGTCGAAAACTCGTGATCTGATGCGACAGGAAATTTTGCGAGTTCGCTTACATAAACAGTTTCCATGTCCAACGCCCCACTGCAACGACGAATGCTGTACATTGCAGTGAAAACAGCACAAGTTAGGTCCCGGTAACAGCGCGTTGTTTACAACCCATACCAGAATTTTTTTCCTCTCTAATTTATTCTCTCGAAGCTCTTCGTCTTCCTCCCTTTAAGGCTTGATTAGAAGGTAGCTTTTTTTCTTTTTTATACCTTCCCACAAATTGACGACGAAAGTGGCCGAAAAGTGCCCGAGATATCAAACTTTATTTGGTGATCTTGAGAGCATTACTGATCTCCATATCAGCATACTCAAGCACCAACTCAGACAACTGAAATGGCCTTTTGTAACACCAGGCTGCAAAACAATATTGATACGCAGCGGTCAGAATATACGGTAGGAAACACATTTTCCAATCGCTTGGACTAAACTCAGGGCTGAAGAAGGAAATCCCTCAAGGCGGCCGAGCAGAGTTGTTCCCCAGTCGAGAGACTTTTTTTGGCAGGATCAATAAGGGAGTTACTGTCGGGCAGCATGCCTAAACCGTTGAGGCGGATAACGTAGATCCTTGATCCATGCAACTCCGCAGCATTCCGTATAAATACAAGCTAAGTATCTATCATAGTACATGGTATGTCTACGTATGTATGTACTGTTTGCGTAGTATTGGCCAATTGCGTAGTTTTTCTACTCCTTCTACTTTACAAAACAAACCAAAAATCAAGGTCATCAAAGCAGCAAACATCGCCACACCAGCAAATCAAGACATCCGCACAACGGAGAGGGGCTTCCGGTTCGTCGCCTTTTCGCCTTTGGTCGCCTTGGTTCGCGTACCACGGTAGGCAGCCTGTATCCTGCCGTCGGTTGGCTCCACTCCAGCCTCCAGGCAACGATTTAAGAACGACAGGGGCTTTCAATCCCCGATATCCCCATGTACCGCACTGCGTCTTTGACAGGCCTGACAGATCAGTTTGGAGATCCCTCAATCACATCTAGCGTCAGTTTTGCAACCGCGGATAATAACCCTAAAAAATCGAATCGGCACTACAAATGCAGGGATGAGTATTTTGCGGTGACGGGACTGGTCGTATATTGGCGAATAGGAGCTCAGTTTATTGTACCAAGCTCTTTGAGACTGAGGCATAAACAGATTGATTGCATCGTGTTTTCAAGCAAGTCACCTTGACTACGCGTTTGTGTGATCAAATCAGCCGTTTTCAAAGCTGTCTAGAACTTTTTTTATAATAGTAATAACAATAATAACAATAACAATAATAATAGTAATAATAATAAAGAACATGTTGCTAGAACAAGTAACTAACCACCCACAAACATATCTCTATAATGAGAAAAAAAAGAAAAAAAGAAAAAAAGACTGTGGACATGCTAGGAGTACATTAAGGTATGTATGTATGTACACGATCACTCAACCCATTCGCCGAACCTGACCAGCGAATATACCGATTCGGTGCAATATTTCCCAGCCTTGGCTGCAATGGGCCGAGCCCCTGGGTCCTATCCTATAGTACCGTCTAAAGAAGCTGAATGTAAGTAAGGTAGCCCTTTCGCATTCGTATTTTACTGCGTAAGTCCCACGTGCCCTCGATCGACGTGACATTGACGTTGGGCTTGGTATTGTTTTGGTCTGGACCGACCCGTCATGACTGCAGGAGATGGAAAAGGCGACGAGGAATGAATTTTTCCACATAAATAAAATAGTACGCCGAAACCAATCAGGTTCCCTTGTGGGTTGTTGACAGCGGAGGGTCAAATAAAGAGGCAGGTGGAGTGGGGTATCAGTACTGTACCTACCTTCCCTAGACACAATCAAAGTCCCGTCCAAACTGGGGACTGGAGGAAATGACCAATAGTGACCGACCTGGGAAAGGGGGGTGACAGAATGCACTTTTGGTCCCCCCAACATCACCCTGGGACAATGCGCACTCAACACCGTTGCACGCAACAATCTACTCTAATCAATGCCTCCGGGAATGGACGGCAACCTTCGCGATGTATCCGTACCTATTTACTACCCAGGCAAGCTACCTTACCTTACTTATCTCACCTCATCAGCAGACGATGGCCACCCTTCGAGGCCCACGCAAGGGCCAAGGGGTAGTTGGGTAGGTATGTGTGGAAATTAGCGCGGACTTTCAAATCAACTTGTCCTGCACTGCGCTGTTTTTATTTCGGTACAGCCTCTGCAGGCGGAGGCGAGGGGGGTTTAAAAAGCCAACCAAGTGTGGCAACATCAAGGTGTGAGTGAGTGTGAGAACAGCCAGCTCACAATAATATCGCAGTGGTAAACAAATATGGTAATATCATCAAGATCTCGTCAGCACAAATTCCAGCGTCAGCATGACTTTATTGGTTTGAAGCACGCGCGCTTGTGTCTTTTTGCGGGAATATCCTCTCTCTTTAACTTGAATTTTACCTCCGTTTCCATCTTTCTGTCTTTCCCTACCTAGGTAGGCTATTTTGTCTGCCTGATTTATTACCAATCAATTAACCCACAGCTACGGTTACACCGTCTGCCCGCCTTAGCACTCCATACCCCGGCCTTGATTTGCTCGTCATCTTCCCACTCTTACCTTTCCCGCATCCAGGGGTAGGGGGGCTTGACCTCCTCCAGGGTCCAGTAGCCCCAGGACTTCTACCCGTGTGAGATCCACTTACAAGGCACATTGGCATCATCACCATCTTGCCTGCTTGCACCGTACCAGTCTACTTTGCAAACGCACGCAGCATTCAACACAATTCACTAAAAAAACTGCACATACATTCATTCTCTGGGCTGGCCACTGGACTGGAAGTTTGGCGTTACGATTTACCCCACACATTTACACTAGACCTAGACTTTTGAGTTGATTCTTGGGTAGCAGTGACTGGTCATCTCTGCACTTACCGCGCTATCTATCTTACTCCCTATATTTGATTTAAGGTTCTTCTTCATTTCCGTCTGCGCCCCCATCAACTGCAGGTACTTGGGGGTAAATATTCTCATCCAACTGTTCGCTCTTTCTCTTGCCGCTCACTCGGCTTATCCGCACTCTTTTATCATCAGTTTGCTTAACGGCGTTCGGAGGAACTCATCAACAAGCAAGCTCTCCCCCTCTTTTATTTCCTTGCTCTTTATTTTCTTTCTTTTATCACCTAGCCTCCGCATCAGTCCGACATGTCAGACTCGACAGACCCAGTCAAAAGTAACACTGTCGTCCCTTCGGGTAGAAAGGGTTCGGCCAAGGTTAGGTCGGGGTGTATAACATGCAAGTGAGTCAAGGCCTGTCGGAAAACCTCGGTGCCCAAAAGACGACGGCTGGGTTACTGATACCTTCCATAACCACCTCAGAGCTCGAAAAGTCAAGTGTGACGAAGGCAAGCCTTCGTGTCTGCGATGTTTAAAATCAGGTCGCAGCTGTGATGGCTACCTCCACCCGAGCGTCATGGCCTCGCGCCGCAAGTCCAACAAGATCAAACCAGCAGATACCGGCGGTCCTGCATCACCCCTGTTGACGCTCCTCGATGGCGCAATGCCCGAGGAGAAGCGTTCTTTTCACTTCTTCCAGCATGTTACCGCTCCAAACCTCGCAGGAGATCTCGATGCCAACTTTTGGAAGGTTTTGGTTTTGCAGGTTTGCCAGACCGAGCCAGCTGTACGCCATGCCGTGCTGGCTGTGAGCAGCTTGCACGAGCACCTTGCCTACAAACGCGGCCATTTAACCTTGCAGAATACTGGTTCCACAACAGCAGAGCAACATATCCATTCTGAGCCACAGCACTCGTTTGCACTTCACCAGTACAACAAGGCCATCGCATGTCTCATCGGCCAAATGAAAGATACCACGTCCAGACCACTTGCGCCCTTACTAACCTGTGTCCTGTTCGTCTGCCTCGAGTTTATGCACGGCAAAGATAAGGAGTCATTGATTCATCTGGAGCAAGGACGACAGCTACTCAGCAAGCTTGACCAACGCGCCGACTCGAAAGATCCCGAAATAGACATTGTCAAGCGCCATCTCGTGCCCCTATACCTCCGGCTCAGCTTGACCGCATTCCTGTTTGGTGGCAAGCCTGTGCCAATACCGCAGAGTCTGAAGTCGTTGAAGGAAGTCCCCGTGACGTTTGAGTCGGTACAGGAAATACGTTTCTCGCTATATGATTTTATAGATGAGGTGCTGCGCTATTTACAGAGGGCGAGGATGGCAAGATACGATCCAGGCGCGACAACAGAGACTCTGGCGGAGCTTGAGCGAGAAAAAGAAGACATGCTCCAGCGGCTTAGCAAGCTCAGCGTGGCTTTCGCCTTGTACCAGGCCAGCAAACCTTCAGAAGTCAGCGAAGTCAACGCGGCCGTGTTCCAGATGTACCTTCACATCATGACAATATGGGTTTCGACGGCGCTGAGCAACACCGAAGCCTGCTTCGATGATCACCTTTCATCATTTTCCGCCATAATACCCCATGCCGCTACCATTCTCAACCACTCGGACGAACCGTCCGCTGAGCTCTCGCTTCTCAGCAGGAAACGATTGATGCAGGAACGAATGGGAGAAGGGGGTTTACCCAAACGCCAGAGGTGCATGTTCACTTTTGAGACATATGTCATCCCCGTCCTCTACTACGTTGCGACCAAGTGCCGACACCCATTAATAAGGCACTCGGCACTCGACCTTTTAAAACAAAACCCCAACAGGCGGGAAAACCTGTGGCACGCCAAGAAGATGGCGGCCATCGCAGAGCATGTCGTCCGGGTCGAGGAAAAGGCGGCAGCAGAGAGCGAGCCGGGGTCTCCCATCGGCCAACACTCCCTCGGGAACGGGTCTGACCCCTTCACGCCGTTCTACCCGCCTGTGCTGCTGGTGCCCAAGGATGACGGCTCGCAGACTTCCGAGTCGGTCGCGGGTTACGGGGATATGATCTCGCCAACAGAACCATTTGTTCCCACTCAGCTGTTTTCCGCCGGCCTGGAATCATCCTCCCCAGCTAGCGACGACTACACCTGCCAGAGCGCGAACAACAACCACGCGCCGCGGCAGCAACCCATGATCCAAATGCATAACAGAGCCATGATGGGGCTCGAAAGACCCACGCTGCCCATAGAACCGAGCATGATGCCGGCCCTGAGAGTCGACGTAGAGAACAGCTTCACCACAGAGCCGTCATACATGTCCCAAGGGGAAGCCGCTGCCCTCGCAGGCTTTGACGGCACCAGCAACAACCGACACGACGCTAACCCGATCGGCGCGACCGATACGTTTCGCTTCCTGGCCCCGGCGCTACAACAACCACAACAACACCTCCACGGCGCGCCTCCTTCCAGGACACCCTCCGTCGCTAGTCGAGGGAGCTACAGCCAAGCCGAGGAGTGGCCATGCGGCTACGAGTGGTACCGGCCGCAACAACGGACGGTATCGACGTCGAGCGGCTCCGACTCGTCTGGCAGCTCGCCGGAGCTGCAGGCCCTGCTTCGCTTGGAGTCGGCGACCCTGGCGGGGGGACTGAGTTACTACGGCGGTGGCTACGGGCAGAGCTATCTGCAACGGGAAAAGCCGGCGCCGGCGCGGGCTCGGCCGTTTGGCAGCCTCGAAGCGCCTTTTGACATACCGGAGCACATGCGCGTCCACGACGTCATCATCAACCCGGAGAAGGACGATGGGAGCTGGCTCACGGTCTTTCGGAAGCTTCACGGCCCGGCGGCAGAATGGGATGTGGCTACGGAGCTTATAGTGGCGTGAGGTGAATTATATAATAACGATCCTTGTCTGGGCATATGATCCTTTTTCTGCTACTTATTTATTGCATATTTTTGATGAAGCGGGAAAATATTTTGGAGGGTTTATCATTAAAATCAGTGCTCTGACTGGGGCGCTTTTGTTTATACATATGGTTAATACTCTTGTAGAAGTAGATACCTTGAAAATCTCAACTACTTACTTGTTGTAAAGTATATAAACTCAATCGGCAATCATGTACCGAGATTGGACCGCCGACTCTCAACTTCGCTGCATAATTCATATCACTTGTGACGTCTTAGGAGAACTCTCAAATGGCTGTATATCAGCTTGAGGCACCGACGGTGCCCCAAATCTGTGACTTTATTGGCTCCTTAGCAGATATCTACACTGGGAGAATCCCGACCTTGATCCCCTATCCAGCCTAGCCCACAATCTCATTGCTGAGTACCATTCAACCTCGGCGCACAATGGTGCGCCCAGTGCTATCACAAATGCAGCCATGGGCCGTTTATTCTTCGTATTATCCCGCTCCATTTTTGTTGGACCTGTCCGCAATGCCGAAATGTCCACCCACTTGTCCATGAACATCTCAAAAAAAAAACCGTAAAAAAGAAAAAGAAAACAAGAACGAAAGAAAGAGACCGCATCCTAATGGGCTGGTGAAGTCCCCTTTGGTCAAGAACGAAATTAAAATGCATAGAAAAAGTAAAAAGAAACGCTCCATCCGTAAGCTCTCTGGGGAGAAGTATGGATTTGTGGCAGAGAAAGAAAAAAATCGCAGTAAGATGGTCAACCATTTGTGGCAGTGAGTGGAGTTCTATGGCCCGTAGCGGGAATATCGCGGAACTGTCTCGTTCGGTGAGTCTCTTTTTAGTCCCGTATTCTGATGAGATTTCGTTCAGTCGTTTGTGCTGTGTCGTTGTCTATAACTGGTGATGGAAAGAACCTGTCTGTCATTAGAGCCACTCAGTCCTGGCTTAACGGACTACGCAAGCCCGTCATCCATAGTTGCTGGCACCCAGCCCAATAACCTTGCTTCGTTTTTGGGTTAACATCACCAAAACAATCAGGACTATGTGCAGCGCAACATGCGCACCAGCGCACAAAATTCAGGGCGGTTTTATTCAAACGCCATTGGCGACCGTGGCGGGTTGATGGCGTTTCGCAGGAGCTTGGTTGTCCTAGAAAGGTAGTCAGTATAGGGAGCTCATGCTCCAGAGCGTATTCACGAAGAGGAAACATATTGAGTTTGCGGGAACTGCCAACTTTGCTGTTAGCAAACCATGGATGGGACGACTTACTTCGTTGGCGGGACGTTTCCTGTCAACCGGGACCTTCTTCTTAACAAGCCTTTTCACAGGTTTGGTCTCGCCCGGACCGAAAATATCGTCAGGAAGTGCAAATCTAATGAATAGTCAGGGTCAGAACGCTTTGAATCTTGCTCGTATATCATCAAAAGATGAAAACTTACGATCGGAGGTCCTTGATGTTGACGAAGCAAAGTTCGCTGAGATCCTCTTTGTATTTGGCCCAGTCATAGCAAAGCCACTTAAAGTCGTTTACCTGAAAGGACAGATCTAAAGATTTGGCTTCTAGTGACGAGAAATCCCTGCTGTGTTAGTTTTGCGGTCCGGGTCTCAAGACCAGATCTGAGGTCATGAAGACGGCAGTCGCAAGGGGCGACGAATATTGTAAGGCGGCGTAGCTTACCTGGTCTGAGTTCCAACCCGATGTAGAAGGTGGTGGTAAACATGTCTGATGCTGGGCACTTGAATTCGGGCATGCTTTCCAGCGGAGGTTGAGGATCAACTTCCCCTTCGGGTTTTATCCTGGCGTCGCCCTCTTGCTTTACAGCAACCTCTTCCTTCACATCAATACCATTAGTGTGAGTCCCATTAGATACAGGTTCTTCCTTGACCTGAACCTCTGGTTTTGTTTCTGGCTGGGGGTCTTTGTCTTGGCAGAGGTTTGCTAAACTACCCTCCAAAATCTGGTTGAACTGGGTGTCGTCGTAGTATCGATGGGACCGATCGTACCCCTTGATAAACGGGCGAGCAACTGCAATGGACTCGTGCCTTTCGAGGCCCTGAACCAAAAGTCGTACCTTGGACTCCACGAAGCCGGACCAAAGCTTGTGCGACTCCTTGTCCTTGCTAGCAGCGATCACTTGGATGTAGTACTTAAAGTCCTTGGTGAAGAATGTGTGCTTTTGGAAAAGGTCCTTCCAGGGCAACTTGCCGACCATGATGAGGTTGGTCAGGTCCGCGGCCTTGACCAACTCCCTTCCAATAACATCCTTGGAAGATTTCGTGATGTTGAAGGTCGCACACATGGACGGATATGCTGGTGTTATGATTGGCATGAGGTGATATCTGTCGCCAGGATATATCTAAACAAGCCACAGTCCTTGATTAGTTCGCTTGGTTATATGGCTATTGGCGCATTGGCGGTTGGTTGCCCACCTTCGGGTTCCAGATCCTGGCTTGTAAAGGACCGTCTTCTATAGCCTTCAAAAGCACCGGCTGGGGCCATGGCCACTTCATAAGGATGCAAAAGAACTTGTTGACAACGACAGATGCTGTCGCGCGGGGGTACAGCTGGCAAACCCGAGCCACCAGCATTGCCCAAGCTACGCCACCAGGGAAACCGACAATATTTCCATAGATTGCGCGACGTTGAGCCCAGAGCTTGATTGCTCGCAAGGCAGTCCTGAAGACATTTTGCTCGGGAACTAGGCTGATGATCTCGTCGGTGACCCTGGTGCCGTTGACGGATCGCAACTCCTTCTCATCAAGACCTCGAAGGAGATTGGAATCACTGAGGTTCCAGTTGGGATCTGCGGGTAGTTGCTTCATCGTAGCGATCCTGGAGAAGATCAAATCGATGCTGATGCCCGAGAACTCGAACTTGATGATGGGCACGAACGCATCGACGACGACAGAGAGATCCGTGATGGCATTTGGCGGTGCCATTTCCACCAGCAAGCCGGGGAAGTGTTCGAAGTAGTCCTCTCGTGTGACGTATCGTGGAGCCACAACTAATGTGTCGATATCCGAGCCCGGCCCCCAGACTCCGAGTCGGAGACTGCCATACGCAAAGACCTTTCCCCGGGCATCTTTGATCAGCACGGCATTGTCTGGCTCCCTTTTCCGGGCTACAGCCTTGACGAAGGCATCGGCGATTTCTTGTAACGAGCGGAGCACGGCGAATCTGATTGAAGCGGAATCAGCGTTAGGACGACATCCTGAGAATGCATCAACAATTACATGAACACGCACCTTTTCTCCGTCTCTACCGGGCCTTCAAACGAGTTCTGGGCACGTAGCTCGGCTAGGAGGGAATCTGTTGCCTGCTTTTCTTCCTCCGTTGGTAGGTGAACCGAGACTGGAGGCGTTACGCCCAGCTGTCTTTCGGTCTCCATTTGACACCTGTTGCCGGCTAGCCAGCAGACAGATAGACCAAGTAGTAGGGTCTGATTGCTCGCGTAGAATTTGAATGAGCCAAGTGCGCGGGTGAGAATTCGGACGGATTCGCGAGGTTTGATTCTGGGATCCGATATCGCGGCAAACAAAAAATGGTGGAGACGGTTAGATGCTGTAAAGAAACAAGACAGGCAGGACGACCAGCGTCGTCTTAACAGTCAAATAATTCTCCCGGCCCACCAGATTATCGATGTTTATGTGGCCTGCTCAGCTAGCCGTGTTGTTTGTTGTGCCACGCGAGGAAACAAACAAACAGCTGCTGCACTGAGGGTGGTGGGTGGGTTGAGAGGAACAAAAGCTCAAACACAAAGTGAGCCTTCGCCGCGCTGCTGCACATCCAAGGTAAATGGAAACGCGACTGTGAGTTCCAGTGGAGTTGAAAGCTGACAAGGGTTTACAGTGCTGTGCATATTTTAGTGTGGCTAGGAGGAACCTTATGGATCCCCAGGCACGGGCCACTGTGCAGCAACCCGGCCTGCCGGTGCTTGAAACGCGACAGGGCTTTCCACGGCAAGGCTTTTTACACTGCAGTGGCAGGGTCTTTCTTGACTTTGCTGCAGAGTTGGAGTTCATTCACACCGCAACCTGCATAATCGCTAGCTTGGCTTGGCTTGCATTTTGCGCCTCATATGGATCGGACTCTGTGGCTTTCTTGCTAAGAGAGACTTCAAGTAATAATTTCAAAAAATTTAGAATTGCTTGCGGAGCAAATGGGAGAAGATATCCTCGCATGAGCAATTCCAAAATTGAAACAAGTCTGGAATTGTTAGCAGTATACAGACAAACTCCCGCCTATCACGAAAAAAAGGCCAATTACGATAACTGGGATCAAAAGCCCTCAATCAGCGCCGTCATCTTTTCTTTTATAGTCAACCCTGTCCACTGTTGATCCCAAAACTGCCACAAAAAGCCCCAAATCTTCATTCACCTTATTTTTTTTTTAGTATATCAACCCAAGCGACCACGAGCTCGACAAAAAGATCAGCCGTTTCTAACTATGCATTGAGGCTGAAAAGGCAACAGGCTGCAGAAGACTGTTTCGCTTTGCCTTGATGCCAAGTCCATTATGGATAACCCATATCCTGAAGAAGCGCTGCTTGATAACCAGCTCATACACAGAGAAGACCAGCTGGGTCATACTGTTTTTTCAAGAGAAGACTTGGAATACGCACTGAGAGAGTAAGGCTACCTGGCTTCGGACCTTTGGGACCTCAGTTAACTGACAGGTACCGCGACTTAGTTTTCCAGAGGGGTCTGGTGGAGAAGAAGGGGGTGCCATCTCCGAGGTATCAGATGCAGATTCGGTGTATCTTGGGGTCCAAGAACAGATCAATAGGGCGCAAGCAGACAGGTCTGCGTTCCTTGACACCTTCCAAAATCCCCAGGAAGACAACGACGAAGTCATTTATGATGGCCTTCCAACGAAACCGCCACCGCGCAAAAAGGTCAAGAGAGCACCCGTGGTGAGGAAGGGGCCGCCAATCAAGAAAGCTCCTCGCAAGGCCAAAGAACTGCCCACCGAGATCAAGGTGCTCGTCGATGCCGCAACCAATGCCTTCATAGCTAACCGCTACGATGAGGCTCTGCAAGCCGCGAGGGAAACTATCCGCCTCAATGCGGAGGTGGCTCCGGCCTGGGGCATCCTGGCCGCCGTCTATGAGGAGAGAGAAGATTGGCGGCACGCGCTCGAGGCCAAACGTATCCAGGCCTCACTCACCAAGGGCGACACACAGCTTTGGCTTGGTACTGCAGACCTGGCTTTGCACATGGTAGATGGCGCCCATGATGAATCACCCGAAGAAATCGACAAGACCTTGAAAGTAGCCATGGACTGCTACAGGAGCGTACTCCAGATCGACAAGACAAACCCCGTTGCTCGCTTGGGCAAAGCCGACATCCTCGCGGACTTGGGACAGTCCAGTAAGGCCGTTGCTGCTTATCTCGACTACCTCAAGCAGAAACCCTATAACCTTCGTGTCGTTCGCAGTCTGGCTGAGCACGCATACAACGCAAGACGGGCAAAGGAGGCAATCGAAGCTACTGTATCAGCATATGAAGCTTGTATTCAGCATTTCAGGTCGGGGCAGACGTTGGATGACGATCAAGTCCTGGACTGGATCGACGTCCGCATCTTCATAGAGCTCCTTGCTTCCCTGGAGAAGTACGAAGAAGCCGCAAAGTGGCTCAAGTCTCTGGTAAGGTGGTTGGTAGGCCGTAACGACGACCTCCTCTGGGACCAGTGCGAGGATGACCGTGAGTGGGACTTGGATGATAATCGAAGGTTGGAAATTGAAGGCTTCCATCAAGGCATGTTCCTGCCCCAAAGCTATGGCCATGGCCTGCCTCTCGAGCTCAGGGGCAAGCTTGCCGTGTATCGCTTTAGAACAGACATGGAAGATGAAGCAATGGTATGTTGCCACATGATATTTAACCTTTGCAAAGTTTTCGGGGTATGCTTCATACTAACGCAATCTTGCAGAGACATCTTAGCCACATTGACCCTGAGGATGCAGAGATAAGGGGGAAGCTACAATTCACCCCTGATATTGCCAAAGAGGTTGCAGATCAACTGTGTGAAAGCGGCAAGCCCGAGCGCGCCATTTTATACTACGATCTATACCGGGACCTGGTTGGCGAAGCATTGGATGCCGAATACTATGTCAAGCGTGCCAAGTGCCACGTGCAACTTGCAGATGGGCCAGCGGCCGAGGATTGCTTCATCTACGCGCTTGAAGTAGACGAAGATAATATCGAGGCACGTTACGAGCTGGCAAAGATGTACGAGGAGGCACAGGAACGAGACGAAGCGTTCAGGCTGGTCGGTGAAGCCTTGAGCCTGGAAGCTGGGCAGAGTGTCTACGATGGTCTCACGCACCGCTACGTCGTGGACAGGGGTAAGATCATATCTAAACCAAAAAAGTACCGAACAGGCGCCGCGAAGCGAGGCCCAACCACAAAGGCCAAATACCGACCGCGCAGGCTTCTCGGTGGTGGCAGTGGCGAGTCGGCACGCAAGAAGTTCGAGGATGAGGTCACGGCACGGCTCCGCGAAAGGTATACCGAGTGTCAACGGCTCAAGGCCGAGATGGATGCAAATGTGGCCGCAAGTGGCGGGCATGACACCAACGACCCGGTGGTTGCCGAGTGGATGTCGGCTGCCAAGGAGTTGGTGGACGATTTCAGGTCTTTCAGGGAGTTTTACTCTTGGGAAAGATACGTCTCCTCTCTAGGTTACGGCAACTTCTTCAAGGCCGAGGCATCTGCAGACGGGAACACCGGTGACGAGAGGTCTAGATCTATTGCCAACATGGCCAAACGACTACACAATAGTAAGACCACACCCTCGCCCCCTTGATCACCTTATGAATGCCTACTCCATATAATGGGATTATAGAAAGAATGATACTGACACTGAACCCTCCTCAAAGCTCTCGCTCCCGTCGAGACCGAAGGCGAAGAGGCCGCACCGCAAAAGATCGAGCGCCAAGAGCATCGCGGCATCCCATTCAACGACTGGCTGGACCTGTTCCTCGAGTACGCCATCTCGCTGGCGCGCCAGCAACGGATCGGCGAGGCGTACGCCGTGTGCCAGTCGGCGCGGGACTCGATCGTCTACGGCAAGGCCAAGGACAGCCTGATGCTGATCCACCTGGCCTGGGCGTCGTGCGCCGTCCAGGCCGGCGATGAGGAGACGTGCGTCGCCATCGCGCGGTACTTTATGATTCACAACCCCTTCGTCACTGACGGCTACAAAATGTTCGCCGCCCTCACCCGCGTCTGCCAGACCTCGCCCACCTGGTACCAGTCCGGCCCCTCGCAAAAGTTCATGCTCCGCCAGATACGCCAGATGGACGAGATCCTGGCCGCCAAGCCCAAGGAAGAGGAGGACGGGCCCGGCGCGGCAAGCAGCCAAGGCTCGCAACCACCTCCCCCATCGGCAGAAGCGCAGACGGTCGCCACTACAGCCACCGCCGCGCAACCTGGCCCCACAGGCGTCGACGCGGTCCTCCTCGTCCTGTACGGGTGCATCCTGTTCGCGTCGACGAGCTACCAGTACGCGCTGGCCTATTTCCTGCGCGCGCGCACCGTCGACCCGGACAACCCGGCCATCAACCTCGTCATCGGCCTGGCCTACATCCACTGGGCGCTCAAGCGACAGTCTCACAACCGCCAGTACACGCTGATGCAGGGCTTCTCGTACATATTCAAGTACTACGAGGACAGGACGCTCGGGGCCGCCGCGCCCGAGGAGCGCCAGGAGGCGCACTACAACTTAGCCCGCACCTACCACCTGCTGGGCATCCACGACCTCGCCCTCGAGTACTATCGCAAGGTCCTGGTCGAGGCCAAAGCCCCCGGGATGGAGGTGGTGCGAGGCAAGGGTATGCCCCTTGGGCGCCGGGAGGATCTTAGTCTCGAGTCTGCCATGAACATCCGGACTTATTGTTTGAGCACAGGGGATTTGGAAGGTGCCAGAGCGGTTACTGACGAGTGGCTGGTTTTGGAGTAGACTGAAGGGTTGCTAGTATTCAACGCAGCCAGCAAGGGTACCACAATTGCTTTCAAGAAAGCCAAAGCCCAACAATTGTCGAGTTTCTACTACGGGACTACCTTGTGATGTATTCAAAATTATTAGGTATACAGTAGCCAAGAACCGAGACCGAATGGGATGATCATATATTGAGTAAATAAATACAGGCCAAAACACCATAGGCCTAGAGCAAAAAAGAGGAAAGCAAAACAATGGGTGGGCCAAGTTGATAATATGCACACAATCGAGAAATAAAAATGATGTATCCCTAATTCTTTTGGTTTTAGATTTTTCGTCGCTTTAACAACTGCTTTCGATCCAGTCAGCATCGCTAGGGTCATCATCTGTTTCATCACTTTCGCTGCTCTCGTCCCAGACGTCCATCCCGTAAATCCCCTCGTCAGGTTTGGGTGTGACACCATGTCCGCTAGAGTATATGGCGCGCCTAGGTCTGATGGGGCTGGAATATCCGGAATCCTATGCCGAGGGCGCCCGGGGAGCAGGTGATTGAGAGGCCGATGGGCGAGGGGCCGAAGCAGAAGGATTGCGCGGTGCAGTAGGCCTGTTTCAGGGGTTGTGTTTATGGTAAATATCACAAGTATCATACCAAGGGAGATTTTCTTTCATGATACTAACCTTCCTACGCGTTGGTCCACCTTCTCGCGGTGGCCACGATTTTTAAGATGCACCTCAAAGTTGATAACTGACGTGTCCGGACCTGGGGTATAGACCTTACCAGGACAGTCAAGACAACGGATGCGTGGGAGGTAATAGAAAACAAGTTCCGGGGGTGCCGGCTGGTCCAAGGGCGGCGCGGCCACTACCTGATTGGTCTCGGCCTTGAGTGCGCAATACCTCATGGTGCCCTCGAACATATCGCTGGGGTACAATTGTTGCAGCTCTCGGAGGCTGGCCACGAGCCAGTCAGGAACAGGAGGCTGCAATATGGGTGTCAGTAACAAGCAAACGGGACAGGTGTGAATTTTTAGCAAGTGAAGGAAGAAAGACTCACCGCTGTCGGGGCAGGGTCGCCTATCGGTGGTCGTGGTGCGGGAAGTCGACCAAACTGCCCTGGCGGCAATGATTGTACACCGGAAGGTGTGGTTGCCAAGTTTTGTGAGGATGTCGCTGGCGTTGATGGAGGGCCCATGGCACCTGGGGTCCGCTGAGGCATGCCTGGTGTTCGCAGACCGACCGGTATGGACGGTTTGACCCTTTCGCCGTCGAGAAGCCTCTTGAGCCGATCTCTCGGGAGGGTGAGTTTCACGACCAAACTTGGGGTATCCTCGGTAGATTCTCTGGCCTCACGCGGGTTGAAGCGCCGAGATGGGCGCGCATCATGGTATAATATCGTGCCTGATTCCGGCGTCTCTGAGCGGCCCAGGTTCGCCATCCTCTGCTGTGCCGCGGTCGCCGCGCCACGCATACCGCGGGTACGAGCTGTGCCAACCAGCTGGGATAAGGCGGGTGAATCTGGTGCTGAGTCTTCGCTGTCGTCTGATTCTGACAAGTCACCATCCCGTAATCCCTTCCTGCGACCTCCAGGTCCAGGACCAGCGGGAATCCTCTTGTAAAGCCTGCTCTCTTCCACGCTTGTGGCAGCACCGGGCAGTACTGAGGATACAACGAGCGTGCGAACAGTGCGCTGGCGTTCTTTGAGATCTGGTAATTGCGGCCCTCCACGACGGTTGACTGAGCGTTTCTGTCTCCGTTGTTCGCGAGAGAATATGACCTCGTTACGCTCCAAGTCGGCGTCTGTGAGCTCGTAAAGGTAAGGCGCATATTCCTTAGCCTGCTGTTGCGGTCTAAAGACAGATGGAATCGGTGATGGGAGGAAAGCAGCGACTAGATCAGGATCCTCCACCGGGCGACCATCGAACGGGTGGCCTATGCTGTACAGGCTCTTGGTGAAGAGCTGACTCTGCTCTCGTATGCAGTGCGCTATAGCTGTCGCAAACTCGCCTGATAATGACAGATCCCTTGACATGCTGTTCGCGAATTCCTCGGGAGAATTGATGGGGTTGTTGATTTCCCATTCGAACTGGTCCACCAAGGTTACCTGCCCTATCGTGATGTTTAGCTTCACGAGAATCCTCATCTCGTCGTTCTTGTATGCCGAGTATGGCAGCTCAGGGTCCAATGCATCTTCGTCCGAACAGACACTGGGATAGAAATCCTCAAGCTGGTCGAGGATCTGGCGGCCAACCTGCGTTAAAACGGGGGAGTATAGCGTTGGATCCTTCTGTGGCGTCAGGCCGAGGTCTTCCAGCAACTGGCGCGCAAAAAGGTCCACTGATACAAGACGATCGTGCAGATTCCAGGTGAAGGTGTCTCGAAGTTTGACCTTATCATAGTCGACATCGATCCTTATGGGAACGAGCTCTTCATGTTGTTCGGCCTGTTTGCGGATGTCCTTCTTCCGCCACTTGAGTGGCTCGGTTGTCCTCTTGCCAGGTCTTGGCTTGTTTTTGGGGTAGATGATTCGCGGACCGGCAGGATCGTCAGTGGTGCCGTTCCCAAAGCCGTTGTAGCCCTGGCCGTACATGCGACTTGGTGGAAACTCGTTCTTGTGCGTGTGCACTGTCTCATAGTCCTCGACCTTTCTATGTAGCCTGTCCATTGCCGCCCTCGCTCGTTCTTCCGTTTTGACAAAAGCCTCGTGGGCCGCCTTATCCCGCGCCATGATGCGATTGAGGACATATTCCTGAAGAGACTCCTTTGTCCTCACGGGCAAAGTCTTGGCAGGAGGCGATGAAGAATGATTCTGAGCGGGGGCCGATGGATCGGATCTGGTGGCGGGCGCGGCGGAAGATGATGACGACAAACCAGCGACGGACGCGGCCGCCGACTGGCCAGAGGTCACAGCATTGTCGACGGTGGAAGCGCCGACATCAAACCCAGGGCCGGGAGGCGTGGCGTTGGAGGGATCCGAGGTTGCCATCTAGTGGGCAAGACCAAGATGGCATACGGCGCGCAAGGGTTCGATTTATCTCGAGGCGCGCTCGTCCTTCACTGACGTGACGTGACGGTCGGTCATTCGTCGCTCCGGCGATGGAATGGGATGGAATAGTCCGTACAGCAAATTCGACGCAGTGGCGGGCTGACTGGTATGCACTGGGACGGCGGACCAGCACTCTTCTAGATCTGATCTAGCTAGGTAGGTAGGTGGGTAAGGTAGGCAAAAGGTACCTCTCAGCTATCCAGGTAATTGAGGGTCTTCTCACTCGTCTACCCGCTCAATTGATGAGCGTGCACGATGGTTGTCGCACGCAGTGATGCGATGCGATCAAAGGCGATATAGCAACTATGCCTGGCCCCCGCAGTAAATCGATATGATAAACATGCGACGGCGGAGTTGCGCAATGAATTGAAAGTTAGGTTGGGCTGAGCTGATGGCGATTCAATTCGCGAGGCTACACAAAAAAGTTCCAGGCACGGTGGCTTTTGCCGCGTCGGAAAGTCGATGCCCCCCAGTAAAGGAAGTCAGCCTTCTTTGCATGCGGGCCGCGACACGTTCAGTCGCGCCTGGACTTTGCGATTTCTGATGCCTACCATTATGAGCAGCTAAAGGTGGAGCACAGTCCAAATAGCAGATATCGTATGCGGAGCGCACTGTATACATGAACCACCACGCTTTGCTTGCCTCATGTACCCTAGCCTCCATTGCTGCCCACCTCGTAATCCCAGCAAAGTGAGTTTACCAGACAAAGAGGTTACGTCCATCCTACCAGACATTTGAGGTACTCCATAGGAGCTGGTCGTTGGTTGCCATACCTAGGTAGGTATGATAACGAGACGAAAAGCAAAGGCATCTAGAAAAGAAGACGTCAAAGAAACCTTGATACAATGGATCAGTTTGCCAGCTTACGCATCCCAGGTCGACAGGATCATCCTGGAGTCGGGCGGTTTGGGCCAATGAATGATGTATTTGACTCCCAAGAGACCACCTAAAGCATGGTAGCTTTCACAACGGCATGAAGCTTTCCTGACTCGAAGCAAACAAAAGCTATCAATTATCGTCAGCTCCATGAAAAACCTGCCTGCTTGCGTGCCTGCCCGCCTTGGTACCTAGTTTTTAATGCCTAATTTTTTTTTATTGCTTCCAGTAAGAGTGGAGTCATACGTGACGTGCGCGCATGGCGAGAGAGATCGGATAGGGAATGGATGTACATGTATCATTATGGGTTATATGCCGTCAATTTACGGAGTGAGGCCCCAAGCGGGCAGATGAGGCGCACAGAAACCCCCCTCCCCCGCTCCTGCAAATAGCTTCTGCTATATCCAAAATACCCGTTACCTACCCCTCCATCGTCACTCATCTCTCCTGGACATCCGCGATCGTTAGTCTTTATCTTTTGTTACCTTTCCCCATCCGTCAATCCACAAAATAGAGGTTTTCGGTTGCGATTTCATATTTAAAAACTTGCAAAGGTCTCTCTGAGGCCACCCACTAAGCAAAATGGCGTCCGAGGACAAGGAAATCGGTTAGAAAAAAACACCCCTATTTTTGTTCACTGCCTCTCTACCTGGTGCCACCCATACATCAAGTACCCCGGGCTCGCGTGCCTCGCGTCTGCGCCCCAAAGCAGAAGCCCCCAACCAACATGATATGATGACATTGTCTCCATCAGCCATGCCCTGCTGCTAACAGCTCTCCCACCAGACTACACTCTCAACAACCCCGACACCCTCACCAAGTACAAGACCGCTGCCCAGATTTCCGAGAAGGTCCTCAAGGATGTCGCTGCTCTCTGCGTTGCCGGCGCCAAGATTGTCGAGATCTGCGAGAAGGGAGACCAACTGATCGAGGAGGAGGTCGCCAAGGTGTACAGGGGAAAGAAGATCACCAAGGGTAAGCTTAGCGTCTTGATGCGTGCCGTCGCGACACGAAACGAGGGCGTCCCTACCGGATTCTCTTCGGATTAGTGTAGCCAATACCCAATTGGGGGCATGCATGGGCTGAGAAATGCGAAACGCTAAAGACTCGTAACGTGCATAGGTTTCTCGCACCCCACGACCGTCTCGCCCAGCTCCTATGTGACACCTTACACTCCCCTCAAGACCGACGAGGCAGAGGCCGCTACGGAGCTCCAGGCGGGCGAGGCCGTCAAGATCCAGCTTGGCGCTCAGATCGACGGATTCGGATCGATTGTTTGCGACACCATCCTCGTGCCCAAGGAAGGTGGTGAGGAGGTCGTGACTGGCCGTGACGCCGACCTGATACTGGCAAATTACTATGCCAACGAGCTGCTCCTGCGCTTGATGGTCCCCCCTGGACTCCTTGCCCAGGGCACCGACGAGGAGAAGGCCAAGGCGGCCGCCGCGAAGCCGCACACCCAGAGCAAGATCACCAGCCTTCTGGAGAAGGTCGCCAAGTCGTACGAGGTTAACCTTGTCGAGAGCACCACTTCATGGCTCTTTGGCCGGAATGAGATTGAAGGCACAAAGAAGATCGTCATCGCCCCTGGTGAGGGAGCCAAGGGCGAGGGTGTTCCCGAGGTCGGTGAGGTCTGGGGTGTTGAGATGGGCGTCAGCTTGGGGTCTGGTAAAGTCAAGCAGCTGGACCAGAGAGCCACCCTGCACCGCCGTACCACCACTACCTACGGCCTGAAGCGCCCGACTTCGAGGAAGATCCTTTCGGAGGTGCAGAAGAAGTTCGGCACGTTCCCCTTCAGCTTGAGGCAGCTTGAGGACGAGCGTGACGCAAAGTCGGGTGTCGTTGAGTGCGTTCGTGGCAACGTCTTCCGCCAGTACGAGCTCGTTGGCGACAAAGATGGCGCAGCGGTTGCCAGGTTGTTGACCACCCTTGGTAAGTTTACTTTTTCACCTCTCGCCATGCTTATCTGGCTCTGCATTTTTGTGCCTTTCCTCTCGGTTCAAGGTCATAGATCCATGCTAATCGTCATGTATTAAAGCCATCACCAAGAACGGTGTCACCAAGCTGGGAGCTGCCCCGCCCCTGGACCTGAGCAAGTACCAGACAGACAAGAAAATCGAGGACGAGGAGGTCCTTAAGATCTTGGAGCAGCCCCTGTCGCGTAACACTGGCAACAAGAAGAAGAAGCCAAAGAAGAAGACCAAGAAGACCGCGGCTAAGAAGGAGGGAGAGGAGAGTGAGGAGGAGGACGAAGAGTAGATGGAACATACGAGATGAGCGATCCATCTGCGCACCGTCTGCCGCTTTCGTCATAGCTGCAAAGCAAGGGACTTTGTTGTATGTACATTTCGAAATCTCTACTACAGAGCTGAGGCCTCCATCTGTTATGGGGTTTAATCAAAGTCAGGCGGCAGAAAAAAAATAAAACAAGCAAAGACAAAAAGAAAGAAAGAAAAAATGCAGTGAAAAGCAGAATACCCATGAGGGAGTGAGTACTGTAGTGCATCCCAGAACTTCGAGTGAACTTATTTAGTCAATCGAGGGTCTATATATATATATATATATAGTTCATGGATATTGCTTGAGGATAGCATGATGCAGCACATACTTGGCTTTGCACCTTGCGGTGGATTTGCTTACCCCTCTGTCTTGATGCACCACATCGTCCAGAGTTGACTCTTGAACAACGTGACCAACAGCGAGTGTAGCTCAGGGGTGGGGAAGGACTGGAAGCGAGACCACGAGGCACACAACCCAGACCAGCCAGGCTGCCCGAGGAGAATTGTCTGAGGTGGCCAGGCAGAAATACATTGAATGCAAGCCAAGCGGCAGGTAGGTAGGTATGGTAAGATAGGTTACCGGATGGACGGGGCTGTTTTCTATTGTCAGTAACGGCCCCTGAAACGACTCAAGTGTCCTCTTTCGTTCTTTCTAGGTCTGTCTTATGTCAGAGGGCAATGAAAAGATGATTGTAGTGTCTAGACTAAGGTAGATGAACTAAAAGAGTCATCAAAGTGTGTGTGTGTTTATTTTGGTCGATATGAGGAGAAGAATATAGAATTCGGAAGGGCGTGCAATTGCAATCCTCCCTGAACACAAGGAAAAGAGAGAGAGAGAGAGAAAGATCAATGGGCGGTGCAGCAGCCAATTAGTGAATTAGCGAGGAATTGCATGGGGTTTGGTGGTTACTGCTACTGTTAATGTGCTGTAGGTAGCACGGCCCCCTCTGAGCGAGCCTCGTCTCCAGTCAGGCACTTTTTCCTTCACGAATTCCACGGCCCCCCCCCCCCCCCCCCCCCCCCCC